>PVKS010002150.1:0-123626 GCA_004027875.1 Aplodontia rufa
CTAAATCTAGCGAACAGCTTCACATAGTCTTCTGGCTTGACTTTCTGATTCATTCATTCACATGAGTGATCATCCCTGCTTCTGAAACAGTCATGTGCTTTGGTTTCCATGATACAGCAGCAAACTGCTTCCTAGCCATATCTTTAGCATGATCTCCTTCAGCACATTTCAGACACTTTTCTGTTATCACTGCACATTTTCTTCCCAGGCTATCTCATTTATGCCTGTGACTGCAAATATGCAAATAGCTCATGAATTTGTCTTCAGCCAGACATAAAGCCTTTAAGCTTCACACATGTATGTACCACTGTTTAATTAATATTTTTACATTTACAAGTTAAGCCATATTCATGATCGTAACCCTTCCTGTCTATGTTAGTCAGCTTTTCTTTGCTGTGACAAACGTACCTGACCTGATCAGCAGAGGGCATGGTAAAGGAGAGCTGTCAGCTGATGCCAGATGTAGAGAGGAGAGGGAGAAAGGGAAGGAAATACAGTTTCTAGGAACTCCCCCAGTGACCTACTTCCTCTGACCAGGTTTCAATGGATTGATTCATTCAGCTTTCTGTGGATTAATCCACTAGTGAGGTCAGAACCCTTGTGAGCCAATCACTTTCCCAAAGCCTCTCTTTTGAACATTGTTGCTCTGGGTACCAACCCATCAACACTTGAGTCTTTGGGGGGTGGCATTATATATCCAAACCATAATATTTTCTGTTTTAGTCAGTTTTTTCATTGTTGTGACTAAAAGACTGGACAAGAACAACTTAGGAGGAAAAGTTTATTTTAGGACTAATGGTTTCAGAGGTCTTAGTCCATAGCTGTTTCCATTCCTTGAGGCTCGAGATGAGGCTGAACACCATGGTGGAAGGCATGGATCCAGGGAGCAGAGAGAAACTCCATGCCAGATACAGAATCTATACCCCAAAGAGACGCTCCCAATGAGCAACTCCTCTACTCACTCCCTACCAGTCTACAGTTGCCAGTTAATTCCTGTAAGGGGATTAACTCACAGATGGGGTTAAGGCTGTCATAACCCAATCATTTCACCTCAGCCTTCCTGAATCATCATATATGAGCTTTTGGGGAACATCTCACATTCAAGTCATAATACTGTCCAAGTCTAATCATTCCTTTTTTTGTGCCTCCTATCTTAAGATAACACTAACTTTTCAATTCCATGAACTTGATTATCATGTTTGCAGCCTGCCTCCTTAATTCTGCCTCATGTCCATCATTCATTTTTGTAATCCCCTGTACAGAGAGGCCAAACTCCATTCCGCCCCTCAGATACATGATGTCCTTTTACTTCTGGGCCCTTGTACCAGTAGATTTCTTCAGACAATAGTTTTTCATTCTCAAGCTGAAAATGTTTTTCCCTATTCACTTATCTTTAAAATGTCTGAGTTTTTAGACTCAGTTTATGATAATTTCTTTAGAAAAAAGAATGCCTTTGGTCTTCCAAATTGAATATGTGCCCCTTTCAAATATCCCACAAGAATCTTGCAATATAGCACATTTTAATGTACTCCCTCTAATATCTGTTCCTACTCTAGTATCTGGTATATATCAGCATTCTGATAAATATCTGTTACATAAACTTTAATATGTTGCCTACATAGGTTTTTTTTTTTTTAAGAGAGAGAGGAGCAGTGAGAGAGAGAAAGAGAAAGAATGAATTTTATTTAGTTTTTCATGTTGCTTTGGTTGTTCTGACACTTCATTGTGCTGGGGTTTGAACCCATGTCTTCACTCACGCTAGGCAAGCCCAATACCACTGAGACGTCACTTGAGCCCCCGCAACATAGTTTTATTGTAAAAATGTCAACAGTGTGACTATTTATATCACGAAAATAAACATCTGATTATTTGAGGGTTAATCCTGTATGTACTTCTGAATGGCTGTGAGATTTAATGGTGGTAAATTCATTTGAAACCTATTTACTCATGTAAAATAAGGAATCAAAGCAGGTATCCTCCCAATTGAAAGAAAATCAGAATTGCATAGGCCTCTATTTAAAACATTAAATGTGTTGGAAATCACAATGAAAGAAATTCCTGATTCATAAAATATTTATTGGTGATCCATAATAGCTATTTTTATAAACAGGTTAGTGTTTCGAATTAAATTTATTTTTACTGATTCATAAAGACAAAAAATTGTACATATGTGTTGTTTCGATATTGTTTGTGTAATGTTCAACTTAGATTAAACATCTGTGTCCTCACATATTTTTCATTTCCTTATGGTGAAAACTTTCTAAATCCTTTCTTCTAGCTTCTTGATAAGTATAGTGCATTAATGTAATCTGTAGTCACCCTACTCTGCAGTAGCACACCAGAAATTCTTGTTCCATTATCAACCTTTCTCCTCCTGCCACTTCATTATCCCTAGACTCCGGTAACCACTGTTCCACTCTCAACTTTTATGAGATCAACTTTCTTAGATTCCACGATGACAGATGATGCAGCATTTGTCTTTCTGCACCTGGCTAGTTTCACTTAACACACTTGTCTCCAGTTCCATCCGTGTTGTTGCAGCTAATTCATCTTGATGGATGAATAGTATTCCACTGTGCGTGTGGACCACATTTTCTTTAGCCATTTATCAGTTGCCGGACACTCAGTTTGTTTCTATTTCTTGGCTATTGTGAACAGTGCTGCAGTGAACATGGGAGTGCAGGTGTCTCTTCAACATGCTGATATCTTTTCCTTTGGATATACTCCCAGGAGTGGGACTGCTGGATGTTATGGTAGTTCTATTTTTAACTTTTGGATGACGGATTATACTATTTTCCATGATGATTGTTCTGATATACATTTCCATCAACAGTGTGCAAGGGTTCTCTCTTGTGTACATCCTTCCCACTACTTGCCCTCTTTAGTTTCTTTGATAACAGCCATTCTAAGTAGAGGGAAGTGATATCTCTGTAGAGCTTCTGGCATTTTTCAGGTTTACATTTTTTATAATTTTGCCACACAGACCCAATTAAGCACATCCATATGTGTGGTGAATGATGTAGACAACAGTAACTAGCCTTCACATGTTATAGCACCATGGCAGACAACGAGATTTGCTGTTCTTATAAAAGGTCTCAATTTGAATGATGTATCACACCTCAACCTATAGGTGGTTGTATCTATTATTCATTTGTAACATAGGAATCTTTGACTAGGAGAATTAAATGTGGAATATCAATGAAATAGTGAACATTTGAAGAAAAGAAATGTGTGGTTTTAACATTCAAGTATTTTACATACTCTATGTTTACTGAAATTTGGCTGAAATCCATCTCTAATGCGTATCTTGGAAAGGGTTGGTCTCCTAAATCAAGACAGAGACTGCCTGCCAAGTACTGGCATGTTATACGGATCACTACAGTGTCACAGTCTCAAGGGTATACTCCAGGAAGGAAGATTGGTATCAAATGTTTAAGTCATCTATAGAGCTAAATTAAGCAGAGAGTATTGACAATATGTTATAAAATGAAAAATATATAGATTTTTATCTGACTTCTTGTTTGAAATGTGAGTGGAATTTTCTAGGACACTAATTCCTTTCAACATTATTCATAGATCTGGTTTGTTCCTCTCTTCAATGAAAACTCCATAAAGGGAATTACATATACCACTTTTAAAGTGTTGCAAATATAGCAGCTGTTTTTAAGTCCAAAGATATGACATAGTAAGCAGTCATTGAATAAACATAACCTACTTTGAGGTGTGAGAGCACACTGAAATGCTTTATTGCGGCTTATAATGGCATCTTAAAGGAAAATTTCAAAACCATCCACATTAAAGGCCATGTTCCAACTCCTCAAAATTGTTCAGAGCAGTATTCAGAAGCCACATGTGAAAACTGTTTGAAATGCTCAATCCTGAAGGCTCATTTAAGTGTCTGTCTTCTCTTTGCAAAGTGATACCCTGTTCCATGCCTCTAGCTGTTACTTGGTATTTATAGAATCCCATCAGCATACGTGGAACCTTACTGAAGACATGAGGGAAGATCAGTGTCAGAGACTGTAAACTATTTTCCATTCTATTTATACAAGCTTAATAAACAGTCAAGGGTCTGACTGGTGTCAAGCCAATAGAGTAGTAATGTAGCATGGAAATTGCTCTGAAGTTTCAGGTTTGGACAATCATACTACTGGTGTTACCAAATAAAGCTCCACTGTAGAAGGCTTAGAAATAGAAACAACACTTTAAAAATATTTCGCCATTCTCTGAACCTAAGAGGCAAATGTTTAGCCATCCTACTTTATCTAGGCACTGATGAAGACTACTAGCTATGCAGGAGTCCTTCACCCTGAAAAACAAATTATTTTCCACATAGGTATATATGCTGGCATGGTTTTTGAGTAAGGAAAGGGATCTGAGTCCTAGCTAGCACATCTGTAATTGTGTGTCACGGTAGGTGTTCCCATGGGAACGGATTGCATTTCTAAACATCCTACTAATGGAAATTTTTATGAGAATTGTTTAGATATTATTTCTCTATTTTGTAGTTTTTCAATTAGAAAATGTTGTATGCACAGAAAAAAAGTTAGTATTTTGGAATTTAGAAATAAGACCAATGAAAGCTTGATGGCTAAGTGAATATTAACCAGGCTTAAAAGTAGGTAGCATTCTGATATGTTCTTAAGGTGCAAAAGAGATCATTTCCAGGTTATGATCAAAAATTGGAGGTGTGCAAAATATTGGTCAGGAAGAATGATTGGTGTGTGTATGGTAGAGGCTCTATGTCACAAAATAAAAAAAATGAAATATTCTGAAAATGATTTGAAGTCAGATTTTCTAAGGACAGTATAGGTCTGGTACCTATATTTTCTAACCATCTCATCTAATACAATAACCTTCTAGTATTAACCTACATTACTCAATTTGCATTGAATCATATTGTTTTTGCTAAGTAACCATTATGAAACATAAAAGTTTCTGATAAAAATATTTACAGAATATTTTTTTCTCATTTCTTTTTATACACTCTGTAGAAAAACCATGTGCCTTGTTTTGCTCTCCTGTTGGAAAAGAACAGCCTATTCTTCTATCAGAAAAAGTGATGGATGGAACTTCTTGTGGATATCAGGGATTAGATATATGTGCAAATGGCAGATGTCAGGTAAGATATTCCAAAAGGGAATGTTGGGGGACGATTGTGTGGGCGTTGAGAATCTTCAACATATGTAGAGTGGTTTTGGACTAATTTGGAAGATGCAGGTGTAGTTCTAAAGTGACATATGGGCTTTAAGCAAGTCTAATCTAATTTGAAACTCCGCTTCTTCAACTGTGCAAGGAAGAGTTTGAGCTAATAATTCATAAAATGAGTTACTAGGTGAAAGAATTTGAGATTTGAGTGCTTAATATAAACATTATTTGTCTAAAATTGGAGCACTTTTATGTCAAAGGGTGGAACACTTTATGTCTAACATTCTAGACGTAGAAATCTAAGCATTCCAGTTCTTGATGTCAGTGTCCACAACTGAGCCAGAAGGGAGAAAACTATAAAATCAGTCTTGATAGTCATATTCAAGTATTTGTCAACATACTTGAATTATCTGATTTTTAACTACATGTGCAGCTTTCTTATAATCTATAGGCATTTTATTTGCTTTTCTCTTATAAATATTTCCATGCATCTATGTGCTCTTTTTCATCTATCTTTAGGAAAACAGACTTTTTGTTAAAGTAAGAGTGCAGGGCATGGTGGAAAGATCAAAGGCCACAAAGTAGAATGTGCTAGCCATCATTCTAACACTATCTCAGCTTGGCTTCCCCTGGAAGATTAGCACTCAGGACGTTTAATCAGCATGTGGGGCGGGGAGGGGAAGGAGGCAAGATTGGGCACAAGGAGGGAAGTTGACTTTGTGAGGAGATCTTAAGCTGGAATGGCTCTTCAGCATTGTCAGCATTTGGGGTAAGAAAAACAGACCTTTCGCCCCTTGCATCTACTAGTGCTTGGCTATATGACCTTGGGAAAAGCAGTTTTCTTTTGGTTAGGTGATTTCTGATGAACTTTTCTGAAATAGGAGAAAAATCTTTTAATAATGAAAGAGGTCATGAATGGAGCAGCACTTAATCCATGAACACCTCAAGGAACTCTGTTCTTGAGCAAATCGTATATAATATATATGCATGCACTAACCAAACTGTGAAATGAAGTCATTAGACCAATGGGCATTAATCTTGTGCCATACACCCCTTTGAGAATTGGATGAAAAGGTCCCCCGCACCAGAAAAAAACGCACTCCTGAACAACTACACCCAAATTTGAAAATAGTTACAACTATGGGTGGATCAATTTATGGTCCAATAGAGGACTTCTGGGTAAGAAGTCAGGAATATCATGCAAGTTAAATGCTTTTGCAGCTCCAAGATTCTTTGTTTTGCTAGAATGTTATAAAGTTTAAAGCTTTGAACCATGTAATACCATTGGCATAAGCAGCAGTCTTATGATTATATATTAATTTCCTTTATTTTTAACAGAATATGGCAGTAACCCAAAATTTGTAATATCTCATTTACCTATTAAAACAATCATTTTAGATAATAGACCTATATGTACTTTGCTTTTAGAACTATGTGTTTTACAGTTAAAATTTTTTAACTATTTCATCATTTTGTGTAAATATTTCAGATTAATGTATTTCTTAAATGAATTTATTTTTGAAAAAAATTTTTTTCCTAATTGTATATGCCAAATATAATAGCCTTAATTGCTATGGTTTTCATTTAAAAGTGCAGTATAAGCCTGATCTTTTAAAGTCCCTGGCTAGACATTAAAATTAGAGCAACAACAACAAATATTCTGCACAAATGGTATGTAAGCCCGATTAAATTAGAATTCTTTGAAATGGATCGTGACTTCTAACAGCATTAGAAAAGTTCAAGATTCTGGTGTTTTAATTAAAATGCTTCCTCCAGTCTTTTGATATAATTTAAAACATGCCTTCTGTGTCTGACATCCCTCCGTTAACTAGGTATTTGACTATAGTGTTTTGTTTTGTTTGATTAACAAATGCATAGTATGAAAGCTGACTATGGAATTCTGAACTTGGCAAATGCAGGGCATTGAAAAATCTTCCTGCAGGTAACACAATCTGGTCCTGTGAAGTCTCTGCTCTTGAAAGGATAAGGAAGGCTGGGCTCTGTGCTATCATTTTATTTTGCCTTCTCAAGTATGCCACTGGTATTCCAGGTACCTGGCCCAGTGAAATGGCAATGTCTTCTCAAAGTAGTTCATTCTTAGCTTTCAGGTTTACATGCGCATACTTTGATAAGTATGGGCGCTTGGGACTACTTATAACACCTGAGACTATAGAATTAAAAAAAATCTTTAACTTTCTTTTTATAAATATGTGATTATTGAATTCTAGTTTGTATATCTATCCCTAACTTTTACTTTAAGCTTACAGACTTCATAATATCCCTAGATACAGAGTTAGCAAAAATTAGGAAATACAAGTGCAAATCAATTCAATCATTTAACTATTATTTTTCTCCTACTATTTGCCAAGAAAGAAGCTGGGTACCAGGAATGGAGCAATACAGGCAGTTTTATTACCCTACAATAAATGTCCTTGTTTTTCATGGAGTCTTTTTTTTTTTTTTTTTGTGACTCCTGCTTAGTGTCCTCTTCACCTGTTTTAAGCATTTCCCAAGGTAGCTGCTTCTTTCTTTCAGTCTGTATTTCCTCCTGAATAAGTTTTGACTGGCTGATTAAAGTTCCTAATAGTGTGCTTGACCCTGATAGGTGTTCCAACATGAGGAAGGGATGTTGTGTTTGGCTTTCATGTGATTATTTGTTGTTTCAAGATATTTATCTTGCAGGTAGACTTTATAATAATCTATTTGCTTTCCCATACCATCAGTGACACTAATCACAGATAAGGACCTTGATTTTGTTTCTGTTTTATTTAATATCTTAATATTTCTTCTGAAATAATTGAATCTTGTCATAAATGGATTATCATCAGTTTCTCAAATCTTTTCTGATTAGGAGAAATTGTGTTTTCCTACTATTTATTTCTGACAGTATTGACATTAAATTGTGCCCTTTGAGTAAACACAACTTAGAAAAAGAGGATCATATTTTCTGAACATCAATTATTTGCTCTCAGAAGATTCCTATTGATGGAATTCTTCCAGGAGCTACTAAAATTAATCCTTTAGCTATTTATATTTCCTTATATCAGTCATGAGTTGTGAGGAGATCTTATATTCATGTGATGAATGTCAAAGATATGCACTGAAGTTTGTTTATGATCTGGGTCAGAAATTAATATTTCTGCCCAGTTTTTCATAAAGCTAATATTTAACACTTGGTATTTGCTTAATAAACACTTTAGAAGTGAAGCCAACCATATAGTGAAGAATCTCTGTTCTATGTTGAGTAGAATGGATTAGATTAATTACATTATGTAAATATGATTTCCTTTGGGATTTATATCAATTTCATTTTTCTCAATAATAGTTTTCAAATTACTTTATAATATAATTTGAAACTTACTATAAGAAAAAACTCTCATCCCTGTCTTTCAATTTGGTAATTTTATAGATTATTTGACATGAATTTGCTGTATTTGTTTGCACCAGATAATATAGCATTTTATCTGGTTTGTCTATTACATATATATGGTTTGTAAAGGCTAAATTTATCCTAATTAATAGTTAAACAAAACTAAAACATTTTGAACTTATGATGCACTCCCATTCTCTTACAGAAAGTCGGTTGTGATGGTTTCTTAGGGTCTCTTGCAAGGGAAGATCATTGTGGGGTATGCAATGGCAATGGAAAATCATGCAAAATCATTAAAGGGGATTTTAATCACACCAGAGGAGCAGGTAATTATTCTTTCTTTTCTCATAATTGATAAGACCTTCATTCTTTGGGGACAAAAATTAGATAGAACTTGACTTTCAAATTACTGCTCTGAATCTATTAAATGGGTAGTAAAGGAGTATTTGTGGTAACATACAATATATGTGATATGAGCCAGAAACTTAAACAAGCTTATTTCCTAATAATGAAAATATGAAATCATCTGTTGTACATTTAATAAGTTAGAGAAGCAAGCAAATAATCTAATTTGCATTGGCTAATGTTCTCAGGTCTCCCCTTTATTCTCCAATGCAAAGCATGTATAACAGAAAATAATGATTTATAGCAGCCTAAAGCTACCATTGAGAATATTGGTCTTCAGGTTTTCAGCTTTCTATTGTCCTTATTCTTGATTTATGTTTTTACTGCATTTCAAAGGAATAAGTTTTTAGAACCAGAGGGTCTATAAAAGTGTAACACTAGAAACTGTAACAGGAGAAGGGGTGTCAGTAGATGTAGAGAATGCTCCAAATATGTTAACATCAGGAATTATTCTCACCTGTTTCCTCATCTGTAATACTCAGGGGATAGAGGGTTGAAATAACTGTGATCCATGTAGTGTAAATCTGAGATTTCAAGTTTTCAGGCTTGGAGTGAGCCAGCATTTTCTATGCTTCTCTTGACTCTCACTGGACATGTGTGCCTTGCACCAACATCAAAGGCTCTGCTTCCATCATCATTAACACGCTTCTGTTATATGTATATATCAACATTTCTATTTTAAATTATTTTCAGAAAGAACACCAAAAACCCTGAGACTTTGGTATGTTCCTTATATTATAAAGAACAAGCCATTTGTACTTGAATAAACAAGAGAACTGAATTCATTCTAAATAAGATTCCTTCAGGAAAAAAAATCAGACACTGAAGATTAAGTATGACTTTTTCTTAGGCTCAGTAGAAATAAAAGATAGGTGAGCCTGAAGAACTTAGAATCTAAAAATAACTAAGGCCCAGGGAAAACTGCAGATCCAAATCTCAATCTTTGAAGCTGTGTGAAAGGTGATAAGTCCCACACATCAAAACCTGCCATCACTCATTTAGAAAAGACACACACAGCCGAAACAGACTTTCAACTAAGAAATGGAATTATGATCAACTGTACCTCCTAATTTTGATGAGAGAATTTTTTACAGAACAGAGCTGGAATCAGATTTGAAATGGATGGAAATGTAAAAGTACTAGAGGACATGTAAAGATACTAGAATTTTAGGAACATTTTTGCATATTTATTGTTCAAGGAAACAGTTCACTTAAGAATACTGATTCCCTTTATCTTATGGCATCTTTATTTAATTGTAATTATACTTCATTATCCACTATGCATTAAAAAACATCAAAAGCATAGCAACGCTTTATATTCTGACTGCAGTCGTGTGAACACTCCCCCCCGCCCGGTTATTTACTTCAAACTCCCTTTAACTTTATTCCACATTAATATCTACTTTTGTTTGCTTGGTTGCTATAGGTAAGTTACATTAACACCATTTGTTATTTGGAAAATGCCTGGGGTCCCTAAGATATTAGTAACATTATATTTTCTCCTTTACAACTCCATGTAAGTTTCACATAGCTTACAGGGGAGAAATCAGAATTCTTAACTTGGACTATAAGGTCCTACATGGTGTTATCCTTGTGGATCTCTCCGGCCTCACTTCACACCAAGGTCCCCTTCCTTTTTAAGTTGCAGCCCCGAGATTTCTTCTAGTTGCTCATACTGGCCATGATCTCCCCAGCATCTCTCTTTGGCAGAAGTGGTGCTGTCTGCTTCCCCTTCGTTTTGCAAATTTTATTTGTATTACATTTCCTACTAAATTATAAAGTCAATAAGGAATCATATAATGACTTTCTTTGTTCAACATCATATTCCCTATTACCAACATAGTGTGTGATCTATTAATATCTGCCAATTTAATTGATGATGAAACATTACATTATTTAGAATTTTAAGTTAAAAAAAAAACTTGTATAAGTCCTTGATTCTTTCATGGGCTCCGTCTACTTGTGACTAGGAATGTTGTGTTCATTTCCCTTGAGACATTTATCCCGCTGGTTTATGGACTTCCTAGAATTTCTTAAAGGACATCAGGCTGTCTTGATCCAGTTGGCCGTGCACACTGTAAATTGCATGAGTGGCACATGTGCAGACATGTGTGGTATTTCTAGTCCCTGTGCTCTATTTAGAGTTTGTTAAATCATTTTTGTTGAAGTTAGAAAATAAACTTTAAGAGGTGTTTTTTTTCCTTGGTACATTCATTATGTTGTTCATTGTGACTTGCCTAACCAAACAATAATTTCCTAAAGGAATGAAGAAAGTTAATTTGTATATTTGGCCAATTGTGAAACTATATAGTTATTGGTATATAATAAGACAAATGAGAATAAAATGTGTTATTTGTAGTATAAAAAATAAAGATGCTCTCCTATATTAAGAGGATATGCTCTTAGAGAGTTTCTGTGGTTGATTGCCACAGCACTGGGCAGTTATAGTGTCATGTTTTCTGTTTCATGAAATAGTAGCAGTTGGCCACAGCAGGAATTGAGTAATGGAATTAGACATATCTGAGTTCCAAGCTTGGGTGAACTAACTACTGACAAAACAGTGTGGAAAAGCATATTTTTAAATGTTCATTTTCTTATCTATTGATTGAGAATACAATATAGGTTAGGAGCTATAAATTCTTAGGACTAAAAGTTATTCAGGAATCACTTTTTAGAATTTTGGAACATTTGCATAGACTATCCCAGTTGAGTATCCCTAATTCAAAAACGCAAAATCTGAAATGCTCCAAAATCCAAAACTTGATGAGTTTTTCACTCATAGTTTAGGATTTGGGTGCATTTCAAATTAGGGATGCTCAACCTGTATCATCATAGTTAAACGTAAATTAACTAAGATGATAAATAGCATATAGCAGTTGTTCAAAATGTAGCATTTATGACTTCATTATTAGTATCATGAAGTTGATTGTTGCTATTGGCATTTTAAGATAAGAGATTGAAAATGAGATCTTGGGTTTTAAATTAGGGTGTTTCTGTGTGAAAAGAAAACTCTTAAGCACAATAATCAAATTTATGACATTGATATCACTGACTTCATGTTCTAGCTGCTGAGCTATGGTGTAGCCATTCTTATATTACGTCATCAAAAACATACATACTCGATTGTGCTGAGTGGTTTATTACTGAGGAATATCAACCTCCCCCAGTCTTTGTCTTTCTTCCTTTGTAGGTCTTTAATATCTTTCTCTCTCTCTTCTTTACGGTTAGCCTAACTCATATAATACATTCTAATTGAATAACAGAATTGCTTTAGATAAAAATATGAACTTAAATGATTTAGCTACTTATCTACTTCTCTAAGTACCTATTGCTAAACCCAAATGGGACTTTACATACACTGCCTCTGCTTTGTTCTGTCTACTCTTCTTTTTCAACATCCTGAAATTTAATGTCTTCTCCAAACACTTTACGAAATTTATTTGCTCAGATTAACAGTCACCTACTAATTATGCCATCTAGCATATTGTCCTTAGTCACCTTTTCTGACGTCTCTACTTTTTGACAATGTTGAGTTACAACTCTCCTTAAGATATCTGACCCATATGATTCCATCTACACCAAAGTAGAACAAATCTTTTCCTTCTCTTGATTATTTTTTCTGTCTTTTGTTTTTATTTATTTTCAATCTGTTCATTAAAAACTATGACTGTTATTTAGGTAGATTCCTTGACTTCTCTTTCAATTTCTTCCATGGGTAATTTAAACCCGTGGCTTAAATTACTGTTTCTTCCAGGATATATCAGTAGTCTAACTTTTCTCTGGAGTTCCAGATGTGCCAGAGCTCTTACTGGACGCTTTTATCATTGTGTCGTAACATTTTGTTAAATGTTAAATGTAGATTGCAACACTGAACTTACCAAATTATTGCCAACCCCAGATAACTTCTCTCTTGATTTCCATTTTTCTGTAAATGATGGTCCCATTCTCACATAGAAATAGTAAAGAACTATATTTAACATTTATTTCTGTATGACAGTTGCCAGGTTCTGAATTTTTTCTACCTTATCCTCTACCACTCCTGGATTTCAACATTAGCCTCCCAGCGCTATCATCCACACCTGTATCCCTGTTCATTCATAGCACTCTTGAATAAAGCGTCTGAAAGCCAGAATCTAATCACTAAGTTCCTTACCAAGTCCAGTCCCTCTAAATTGATAAATTTATTGTCCTGGGCATGCTTTCAAACTCTCTGTAATAGTAACAACTTCTTGAGTCATCTCATTTCATCAGAATTATTTTATTCAAGTGCTGCTAAAAATACCACTTATCCTATGGTTTTCTTTATGTATAGTGAACTCATACCTTTTCCATATCTGTCTACATTTTATACATTCTCTAAAAGACAGGTCATCTATTTACTTTTATGTAAAGCTTTCCTTGATTTGTATAGATTCTTCTGTCCTTTGGATCACAGTGATTTTGGTAATCTTGTATTTTTCAAATATTAATAATATATACAATCATTTAAAAAGAAGAAAAAAATTTACAACTCAATGAGTAAAAGTAGCAGTGAATTTGAGTTATGTGTGTGATCAGGGAACAGGACAGCTTTAGAAACCCTAGCTTATCATCTTTAGCAGGGAATCAACCATATTGTTTTATTTATTATCTTTTAACATATTTTTGCAGTTTTATTTAACTCATATTTACATAGGCTATTTATGCCTTGTTTTTCTAATTTAATTAGAAGCTCATTGTGGGCAGAGGCCAACTTACCTTACTTGTTCGTATCAATCCACTAACCATTTGTTCTTATTTCCATCACTGCCTAGTTTGTTCATGTAACAAAATTAAAGTGCTTTAATATTTTGTGCTACTGAAAGTGGTTGGATATTGTTGAAAATCTGTAATTCATTCATTAATTAAAATAAGCCATATTCTTGGATGGAAATTATGATTCTCAAATCACATGCCTCTAATTCCAGTCACTGCCACAAGGTGGGGCATATGCTACCTTCTGTTACATGTCAAACTAAATGCTTTCAGGTATTTGAATTATTAATAAATGAGTGAAAGCTCTGGAACAAGCTCTTGTGCTTTTTAAAAGCTTTAAATCAGACTTTTATCAGATGCGCAAATCTACAGAGAAGTAATAAAAATTGTTTAAATATAATTTTAAAAATGATTATTTAGCTAAAAAGTAGGCACCTGCTTTATTAGTATGCTGTACTCAATGAGATCCTGATTCCTTATTTTTTTTGCACATCCTCTCATCTTATCCCACTTTATCTTATCATATTCTCATTGTACTTCAAACATCACATTCCTAAAGTCTGCTGCATTTTTTCTTTCCCTGAGAAACTCCTCAACTTTTCTTGCATTTAGCTATCTGACACCTGCAGAGGTGACACTAGATGGCTTGGTGCAAACTTATATTTACTTGTCTCCAGCTCCAGTTTCAAAACGTTCTGCTAATCTTGCCAGGGAATGTTTGGTCTCTCCTGTCCTATACTTAATTACACCAGGGTCTGGCCCACACTAGCTATATTCTCTCCAGCTGTGTTTCCTTCTTCTCTGTACTTTCAAACTTAAAGGAGTTCCCAGAGCAAAACCTGAGGTTATTTGGCAATCTACCTTGTTTCTAACCAGGCTGGCCCATTGGGCTTTTCTTCCGCTCACAATTTATAAGGTGAATTGAACTTTTCTACAGAAGATGAAATTGCCTGTTTATCCTCAATAGAGCTGTTGGCTCAACATCTTTCCAAGAAACTTCTTCACTTGACATCATGACAGCTTTCGTACATAAGATGTTTTCTTTGTACAGGCATTGACGTATCATAGCAATAACCAAAACCAAAGGGAAAAACAGCCAAGTCAATTAAAAAAAGAGATTTTATAAGACCTCTAGATTTATTCCGTGCTTTATTATTCTTACAGGTTACGTAGAAGTGTTGGTGATACCTGCTGGAGCAAGAAGAATCAAAGTTGTGGAGGAAAAGCCGGCACATAGCTATTTAGGTAACCTGAGTTACAGACACAGAGACGATCCAAGTACGAGCCCTACTCCATGCCTGAGAGTACTATGATAACAAGGAAGTCAGTCTGTTTCTAGTTTCATGTTTGAACCTCCCAGGAAGCAACTCTTGTCATATAGTGCAAGAATTTCTTTCCTTCTCTCCTAGGGACTTCCCGGGCACAAAAGCAATCTGTTTGTCTCCATGTTTTTGCGGGGGGTGGTGTGCTATAAATTACTTCCACATGTTAGCCTAAGATTAAAAAAAATACTCATTGAGCAATTTCAGTATACTTTACTTCAAATACATGCAAATATTTAATTAACATTTAATCCATGTCTATACACTTACATACATATACATATATTAATTGCATATGTAAACACATATGTTTATTTATAGAATAGTTATCTGGGAATTAGGAAATCTTGTAGTTTGAAAAAAATTTTACAATACAGGGGTTTGATCTTGAAATAGAAAATGCTTATCTGTTGCTGTATATCAGTAAAATTCACTTATCAAGAATTATTTTTAAAATTTAAGTGTTGCTTATTGAAAAGAGTGTATTGGCTATTATAATATTTTAGTTAGTTCAATTAATGGTTTGTACATGTATCAAAGACATACTGAGTTTTCAAAATGTACTTTCTTATGTGTCAAAGTTTCAATCTACTTAAGTCATGGCTATTATAGTCATTATGGCCACAGATACAGGGATCAAATGTAATCAGGTCAGGTAGAAGATTAAAGAGTTACCCAGAATTTAAGCATTATGTTTATGTATCTTAACTTTTAAAAAAAGCCTTAAGCCTTTTGTTTTGCTTAAGAAAAATAATGTCCTCATTATTCTTCAAATTAGAAATAAATGTCTGAGTATGGAAATGCTTTGTTCACATAAAACAATCCATCTTTCGTAATTGTTTTTACCCAGCAATATCTAAAATAGTCTACACTTCAATTAAAATTTTTTCAATAAGATTTGCTTTCCTGAAGTAGTAAATTTTTAGGGAATAAAACATTAAAAGAAATCCCTTATTATATGGCACACTCATTAGTTCGTTATTACTGATATTTAAATTTGGTCTGTTTTACCTGGTATGATTTTTAAATGCATTTTAAGTGCAAATATCCCAGATTTTCAAATTCACATTGATATTCTAATAACCAGGTTTTGAAGACATAGGGCATTAAATTATTTCAGTTCCTTTATTTAATAGCAAATCATTGGTTATTACATTGTATATGTTTTCTCTAAGTTTGGTATGAATCTAGGTGTTGCAAATGGAATTTTATCCATTTTTCAAAATTCTACATTGTTGGTTTTAGTAACCTGACAGATGTGATAAAATAAACCAGCTGGTTTTACAAATGGTTCGCATCCATGCTGCTTCCACTTCCTTACTTCCCAGTCTCCTCAACCAATCCAGTTTTGTTTTCCATCTCCCTATATATTTACTAACTTTTCCAAGGTCAGCAAATGCCTTCCTTGCTGTCAAATTCAGTACTTTTTAGTTGACCTGTAAGTAGCATCTAAGTCTGTTGACTTCTCTTAGTTGGTTAAACACTTTCTTTTTCCTCAGTGGAAATCCCTTACTCATCTCTAATGTTGGACCCACACCCTCTTCATGGTCTCTAAATATTCCCACATCTACGGCTCAGGATATTCTCTGCTATCTTTTCTCCCTAGGGAAGCTCATATAGTTGTATTGCTTTACATGTTTATTTGATGTAAGTTATCAAATATTGTGTAAACACCTGACAAATATCAAGTTCAAAGTCAAAGTC
This sequence comes from Aplodontia rufa, assembly GCA_004027875.1. Taxonomy (NCBI): domain Eukaryota; kingdom Metazoa; phylum Chordata; class Mammalia; order Rodentia; family Aplodontiidae; genus Aplodontia; species Aplodontia rufa. The sequence goes on from PVKS010002150.1 coordinate 16,684, forward strand.
TAAAAAGATTTGATTTCCACCCATTGCTAAACTGATTTTTCCCTTAGTTTTCTCCACTATGGTAAAAGGTACTGTTAAACTGATTTTTCCCTTAGTTTTCTCCACTATGGTAAAAGGTACTGTTAGAGTCCTATGGCTTTTGTAATAAGTACCACGACTTTGACAACTTAAAACAACAGAAATAAATGTATTCTTCATAGATCTGAAGGTCAGAAATACAGAATCTTATTTCTCTTGACCAAAGTGCCTACAAAGCTGCAGCTGCATCATCTCTGGAGGTTCAGAGGACATCCATGTCTCACCTTCCCAGCTTCTGCTGGTGGCCCACATTTCTTCCTGATGACATCACTTCAGTATCTGCCTCCATGGTCTCATTCTTCTGTTCTTGAGTACGCCTCATTCTCTTCATCTTAGACAGACATGTGTGATTTATTTAGGGTCCTCCTGGATAACCTAGGGCAATCTCACTGTTTCAAGCTCCTTAATTTTAATATTTCAGCTTCTTTCTTATTTTAATGTGCAGTAGAAGGTAGCTATCTTCATTCATTCAAGCTTCTATAACAAAATACCATATCCACATACTGGATAGCTTATAAAGAACAGAAACTGATTTCTCACAGTTCTAGTTGGTGAAAAGTCTAAAATCAGTACTGACAGATTTGGTGTGTAGTGAGGGCCCGTTTCCAGATGCATAGATGGCATCTTTGTATCCTCAAGTGGTTTAAGGAGCTAGCTAACTCTGTAGGGTCTCTTTTACAAGAGCACTAATCCCATTCATGAAGGCAAAGACCTCCAGAAAGAATCTACAATAATATTATCTTGGGGTTTACAATGTCACCATACAAATTTTATGAAGGCACACAGATATTCAAATCACAGCAGTAGCATTCACAGGTTCCAAGGATTAAGATATGGATCCCCCCCCCGAATAATATGTTTTCTTATTGTTATAAAAATACATGTAATGTAAAATTTGCCATTTTATCTTTTTTGAAGTGTGAAGTTCAGTGGTTATGTGGCTTTAAATACATTCACATCTCAAAATAATTTTTGTAGAAATATAAAAGCATATCCTAAAATTCATATGGAATTTCAATGACCATCAAGCCAATCTTGCAAAAGAAGAACAAAGTTGTAGTGTCCATATTTCCTAATTTCAAAACTTACTGCAAAGCTTAGATTATGTAAACAGTGTGATACTGGTATAAAGATAGACAGAAAGATAGACATTCTGACCAAAGGAATAGAAGAGAGAACCCAGAAACAAGCCCTTGATTTTTAAGAAGGTTGCCAAGACCATTCAATGGAGAGAACACAGTCTTCATCTAATGGTGCTGGGAAAACTGGATATCCACATGCAGATAAACAAAGTTAGACCCTTACCTAATACCATATACAAAAAAAAAAAAATGCTCTTAGCTCCAGGGCTTTTCTTTGGTTTCTGATTATTAATTCAGTCCTCTTACTAATTATAGGTCTATTTAGGATTTCTATTTCTTTGTGATTCTGTCTCAGTATGTTCTACGTTTCTGGGAATCTGCCTGTTTTATCTAGTTAATCCAGTTTGTTGTGGTACACTTGTACATAGTATTCATAATACTTTTTATTTCTGTGGCATGTGTTTATAATAGCCCCACTTTAATATCTGATTTTAGCAATTTCAGTCTTTCCTTCCCACTTTTCTTGTTCAGTACAGCTAAAGGTTTGTCAATTTGGCTGATCTTTTTGAAGAATCCTCTTTGGGTTGTGTTGATTTCTCTGTTGTTTTCCTGTTGGCTTTTTTCATTTAACTGTGCCATAATTTTGACCACTTCTTTTCTTCTGCTAGTCTTGGATTCATTTTTTTCTTCTTTTTCTATTTCCTAAAATTATAAAGTATAATTATGAATTCAAGTTCTTTCTTCCTTTTTAGTGTAAGTGCTTATAGGTATATATTTTCCTCTTTACACAACTTTTTAAAATACTTTTATTAGTTCAGCATGCTCTTACATATTAAAGGGATTCATTGCTACGCGTTCCTATATACATACGTAGTGATAATGTAACTTAAGCCTGAACCTTATCCGTATTTCCCCCTCTTTGCCTATTCCCTATTTTTTTCAGCATAATTCACCCTATTACATATATGTCCATATACAAATATATGAATTTTTGAACTTTCAAGATTTAAATGCCTGAATGAATATTATTTGGCTTCTCAGGGGAGTCAAGTACACCATAAAGAATTAACAACCTTCCTTTTCCCTCCCTGTCCACTTACCCTTTCTCTTCTCCCACCCTCTTCCCGCCCCTATAGCTATAGTTACCCCCAATTATGTGCTACTGAGAATTTGGTGTGTCTACCTTTTACCCTATCCTTGGTTTTACTCTAGCTTATGCAAATGAAAAAAAAAACATTCAACCCTTTAGTCTCTGGGTTTGTCTTATTTCACTCAGCATGATTTTTTCCTTTCGTCCATTTACCTGCAAAAGCCATGATATGGTTCTTTCTAATAGCTGAGTAGATTTCCATTGTATATATACACCACAGATTTTGGATCCATTCGTCCATTGAAGGACATCTGAGTTGTTTCCATAATTTAGCTATTGTAAATTGAGCTGCTGTGAACATTGATGTACCTGTGTCTCTGCAATAAGTTGATTGTAGCTCTTCTGGGAAAATACCCAGGAGCAACATAGCTGGATTATCTGGGGGTTCCATCCCTAACTTTTTGAGGAGTCTCCCTACTGCTTTCCAGTGTGGCTGTACCAGTTTGCAGTCCCACCAACAGTTGTGTTAGTGTTCTTTCCTCCCCACAGCCCTCCAACATCTGTTATTGTTTGTATTCTTCATTTTTGCCATTCTGACTGGAGGGAGGTAGAACCTCAGTGCAGTTTTGATTTGCATTTCTTTGATTGTTAGTGATGTAGAATACTTTCTCATATATTTATTGGCTTTTTAAACTTCCTCTGTTGAGAAGTTTCTGTTTAGTTCCATAGCCCCTTCATTGATTGGATTGTTTGTGTTTGGGTGTTAAGTTTTTTTAATTCTTTGTGTATTCTGGATATTAGTCCCCTGTTAGCGAGATAGAAGGCCATGGTTTTCTCCCATTCAGTATGTTCTCTCTTGACACACCTGAGTAGTTAATTTGATGTTTTTGATATATAACCAGCAGAGGGATTGCTGGGTCCATGGTTCTATTTTTAAAATGTTGAGACTCTTCCATACCGTTTTTCACAGTGGTTGTAGTAATTTGCATTTCTAGAAATAGTGTGCTCTCTTTTCTTCATCTTTGCCAATGCTTGTTACCTTTTGTGTTTATCACATAAACTAAAGTGAAGTCGTTTTGATGTGGTTCTAATTTTCATTTCCCTGATGATTAGTGATGGTGAGCATTTTTTCATATACCTGTTGGTCATTTGAAGGTCTTCTTTTGAGAAAAGTTCCATAGCCCATTTATTGATTGGAGTGTTTGTGGTTTTGGTGTTAAGTTTTTTGAGTTCTTTGTATATTCTGGATATTAGCCCCCTGTTGGAGGAGTAGCTGGCAATGATTTTCTCCCATTCTGTAGATTTTCTCTTGATATTCTTGACTAATTCCTTAGCTATCTTCACACTACTCTTATAAGCATCATAAGTTTCAGTATGTTTTCTATTTCTTTAGTCTTGAGATATTTTTGATTATTCTTGTGTTTTTCTTTGATGCATTAATTGTTTAAAATTGTGCTGCTTAATCTCAACAAATTTGTGAACATTCTAATTTCCCTTCTCATTTTTTTCTAGCTTTATCCCATTGTAGTAGGAGAAGATATTTTGTATTATATTTTCCTTTTAGAAACATGACTATCTCTTATGGAGCCATAATTCAGCCTAACACATTCACAAATTTCTTTCTTTTCTTTTTGTCTTTCTTGTACTTGGAATTGAACCCAGGACCACATAAGTTGCTAGGTAAGTGCTTTACCTCTGAGCAATACTTCCAGCCTTGATTTTTACATTTTATTTTGTTACAAGGTCTTTCCAAACTACCCAGGCTGGACTTGAACTTGTGATTCTCCTGCCTCAGCCTCCCCAGTAGCTAGAATCAGAGGCATGTGCCAATACACCCAGCCACAGACACTAACGTCTATCCAATTGTTTATGCTAAATCCAAGAGACTGTCTTGATGCCTCATATTGTTTACTACTCTAATGCAATACATCAACAAATCCTGCCAGGTATCCAAACCTATCATTTTCTGTTCATCTATATTGTGAGCTCCAACCAAGTCACTTCTATTACATTTTTCTCCTTTATAAAACTTACAACTCTCTATGAGTATTCTTATTTGTTTACATGCTTGCTTTTATATTTTCTATATCCATGGCTGATTTTTTTGAGGGGCTGCTGGGATTGAACTAGGGATGCTTAATCATTGATCCATGGCCAGTTTTTGAAGGCATTGTTTTTTTAGTTCCTTGTCTGCAATAACCAAAACAAAGCCTGGTACACAGAAACAGTATTGACATTTTGTATGAATTGATATAGAAGAGTTTATTACCCCTTTCCGTGAATTAAATTAAAATACTAATTTTCCAGTTTTTAAAATCAGAGATCAGAGGAACAGAGAGTTTATGTCCCTTGCCCAAGGTCATGCACCTAAAATCCTCTGACCCTAAATTGGAACCCAAGTGATCCATCGTAGCATCTGTGTTCCCAGGCGCTGAACCATGCCGCTGCTTTCTCATTTTTCTTTTTGTTTTAATCACTACCTTCCAAGCAACACTTGTGCGTTTTAAAGCACATGTCCTGTTTGCTTTTTCCATATTACCCTTTTTTCCCTTGAGTTAATGTGATCAATTTATTGTATAGAGTTAAGTTAGAAGGGTGTAAATCATGAAATGACTGTTCCCTTCTCCAGTTACTGCCTCCAGTTTTACCAATCCCATATTCTTTCCTGTAAACATGTAAACCCCAAAGCACTTTTTGTTGTTAAAAACCATTCAGTTTAATACTTGAATCCCATATCTGTCTTAAGCATCTGGTTTTAATTATTGTCAGTTCTCCTTGTGCTTTGAGTTACCCCTAAGTTAGCTGAGTCTTTTATTTGTAAAAAGAAAGAGTATCTGTGCTCCAAAATTATGTAAATGCTGTACTCTAGAGATAAAATCACATTGAAAATGCTAATGTGTTACCAAGTTTACTCACATGTCCACTCTTTCTTTACGCTATTAATAAAAAATAGTTATCCTGATGAATTAGCAGAAGGGCACAAGAATGGGGCCAAAAGACTGGTTGTATAAGCTAATCCAGAGATTAGGGATTGGGAATAGCCCATTAAACCCATAAAAGATAGAACTTGTTGAAAATGGATGCAAGTGTTGATAGAGGATAAAGATTTAAGGATGACTTCTAGATTAGGGGCAAGATTGGATTAAAAAATGACACAGAGTTAAAATTCTAGATATCAAGTCCAAAGACCTGGCAAATGGATTCATACCATAAATCATACTTCCTAAAGGTTCCTTTGGGTATAGTAAGGAAGTGGTTAGAAAATCTTTATCCCAAAGACCTTTAGGAAAAAGAAAGGAAAATAGAACCTTGGCAAACTGACCATTCTTAAATAAATTAACTTGTCTACACCAAACTATATGTTATTTCATGGGAGAAATTTAATTGTATCCCAATACAATTATTCCTTTTTATTTTCCTCTTCTGATTATATTATTATATGCAATTGTTATACGCTTTTCTGAATATTGTATCATTATAATCTTGTTATCAATTTGTCAGAAAGTCTAAAGTGGAAAGCCTATACATTATGTTTTTAAAAAATAATTAGAGTTTTTGATTTTTAAATATCTCATGAAGACATAAGAGCCAACCTTCTTGTAGTTTTACATGCAAAGCACTATGAATAAATTCTTACTAAAAACAATTTAAAATGAACAAACTTGCAGGAAAAAAATAGTATACTTTACCTCTTATTTTAATCAGTTTGGGATGTTATAACAAAATAAAATACATGGATTGAGTGGTTTCTAAACAGCATAAATGTACTTTTCATAATTCTGGAAGCTGTAAGTCTGACCTCAGAGTGCTAGCATGACTGGGTTCTGGTAAGGGCACTTTTCTGGGTTACAGACTACCAACCTCTAGCTCTGTTCTTATGTGGTAGAGAGAGAGGAAGCAAGCTCTCCTGGAACTCACACTTATCTCACCTATAAGGATACTTCCTTCTGGAACTCACCTAATCCTAATCTTATCCCAATGATCCCACCTCCTAGCTCCATCACATTTGGGGTTAGAGTGTCATCCTGTGAATTCTCGAGGTACACACACAAACATTCAGTTCATAAGAGCTCTCAAATGCAAAGAAATTAAGGAATGCTCAGATGCCAATAAAAAAGTGAAAACAGGAAGTCAAGAATTAGGATGACTGAAACATCACTTAGCTTTAATACTAGTAACTGAGTTTAGATTTTTAGTCAAAGGAATTCAGCAGATAGAAGACAAAGCCTAAGGCCTTCAGAACACAAGAACTCACATAGGAGACTCCAGAGGATTATAATCTCAGTGAGATGGAGAGATAGAAATACATTTGTACCGCAAAAGGAGAAAGAAAGGAAATGTATCTATATTAACTTTAATACAAGGTGGAGATAGAAAATACTTTTCCTAAAAATTTAAAATGCAAACTAAACCCAAATATGAATTTGTACTACCAAGTTACCCTATGAAGTCTCAAACCCTCAAAACAGCATTCATCTTAATGTGGTTACCAAAATGACTGGCATATGCAAATATAAATCCTTTCTCAAGGAATATACCTTCAAACCAGGTCTCAAAAAAATTACAAATTTCAACAATTTAACAATAAAAAATATTCCAGAAAACAAAATGGGCACCAGGAGTGAAACACAGTGTAAGTAAGGGAAAGCAAAGTAAAGCATATAAATTGCATCACATGCAGATTACACAAAAATAATTATGGTTAGTATGTTTAAACATATAAAAGAATTGAAAGAATAGGTGTAAAACTATAAAATTGAATAGCTACATTTTTAAAGAATCAAATATAATTTTTATAAGAGAAATTAAAATAATGAATAGAAAACAAAGAAATATGTAGAAAACAAAAAAAAAAGAACACAAAATAATATAAGTAAATAAAATACACCAATAATTTAAATAAACATTGACGGGGCTGGAGCAGTGGCTCAGCAGTTGCACACTTGCCTGGCATGTGGGAGGACATGGGTTCAAACCCCAGTACCACGTACACAACTAAGTGTTGGAGCAACAAAAGCCACATGAAAAACTAAATAAAATTGATTTGCATTCTGTCTCTCGCTCTCTCTCTGTCCTTCTCTCTTTAAAATAAATAAATAAATACTTAAATAAATAAACATTGACAAGCTAAAATCTTAGTTAAGTGAAACAATTTTTTTTAAAGAGAGAGGGACAGTGAGAGAGAGAGAGAGAAAGAGAAAAACAATTTTTTATTTAGTTTTTCATGTGGCCTTCGTTGCTCTGAGACTTTGTTGTATACATGGTGCTGGGGTTTGAACTTGCCTGCTCGCACATGCTGGACAAGCACCATAACCACTGAGCCACTGCTCGAGTCCCAAGTGACACAAATTTTAAGGTTGGATTTTAAAAATAATCTGGGTAGGGCTAGAGCAGTGGCTTGACTTTTACGGCACTTGCCTGGCATGTGTAAGTACGCAAGTTCAAACCCCAGCACCACATATACAACAAAGTATTGGAGCAACGAAAGTCATGTGAAAAAACTAAATAAAATTGATTCTTTCTCTCTCTCTCTCTCACTGTCCCTCTGTCTTTAAAAAAATAATCTGGGTATATGATAGTCATAAAAGACATAGAAAAGATTCATAAATATTAAATACCAAAGAACAGAAAACTTGAAATTTTAAAAAGTCACAAAGTAATTTCAAAATAATCCGATTCATCATAAAGATACTGGATTTTTTAAATTCCATGAACTTCAAAACTTAAAGTTTTGAAATTGACAAAGAAAAATTTACAGGTTCTTCATAATAATGAGAAATGAAACACATGGATATGGACTGATCTGACATCTAACCAACATGTCCAGGTAATGAAAGGGAAAAAGGTACCCTATAAAGAAATGGTACTGGAACAACTAGATTGTATACAGAAAACAAAACAAAAAAAAATGAACCATGGACCTTCACATCTCATGCAAATATTAAAATGGATTAAAGATAAAACCCCAAAATCCAAGAGTAAACTTTTAGACAAAAAATGTAAGAGAAAATCTTCCTGACCTTGTGGGAGCCAATGATTTCTTCATAGTAAAAGTGCAAAATTACTAACTCAAAAAAAGGGGCTATGTTAGATTTTACCAATAAGAAGTCTATTGCTTCTTGAAGAACAACATCGAGAAAATAAAGTTGTTTATAATATTTACTTATTACATTATTATGCCTATAAGAATGATGCTTTTTTCTTTCTTCTGATGTTGTTAATTTGTGTTGTTTTCTTTAAACAGTCATAACAGACTTTTGTCACTTACTTGACTTGAAATAGCCAACTTCTGGTGTTACCAAGTGCCTATATTTTTAATTTACTTTTTAATTCATCAATTTTTATTCTTTTTCATTTTCTTTCTACTATTTGCTTTGGATTTAAATTGTTCTTTTCTTTTACCATAATTATGGGGTGAATTTTAGTTCTTTCTTGTTTGTACATATGACAATTAAAGCTATAAAATTGCCTCTAAAATGCTTTAGTTGCATTCCACAGTGTATTTTTTAATTCAAGGAATTTTTGTATTATCACTGTGATTTCTACTTTGCTCCATGGCTTATTTGTAAATGTATTATTTAATTTCAAGTATTTTTATTTTAATAGGTATTTCGTTATGAATTTCTAATTTATGTTTGTTGTAGTAGAGACTATATCAGTGTAATTTTAAATGAAACTTATTTTTTATGCCTGTGACCTATATTGGTTACTGTTTATATTTGAAAATAATTATATCCTATAGTTGCTGACTGTAATCTTTTCCAAATCTCAATTAAGCCCATTGGTTCAAGTCTTTTTCTAAATTTTTTTGTTGTTGTTTGCTTGTTCATTTGTTTTGTTTTGTTTTGTGATACTGGGGATTGAACCCCTGGCCTTGCACATGCTAGGCAAGTGCTACTGACGGAGTTACATCCCCTCACCTTCATATTTTCTTTTGAGATAGGGCCTCACTATAATGATGCCCAGGCTGGCCTCAGACTCGCAATCCTCCTGCTTCAGCTTCCTGATTGGCTGGCATTACAGGAGTTGTGTGCCCTGCTCAGCTGCGTCTTCTGTATTCTTACTGATATTTTTCTTGTTTTATCAATTAGGGAAAGAGAAATGATGAAATCTCCAACTCAAATTATGGATTTTCTGTGTCTCATTTCAGTTACACCAGCTTTTACTTTGTGTTTTTTGCTGCCTTATCATACACATAAGATAATTAGGTCTCCTTAATACATTTTATGCCATTTTAAATTTAATTTACTTTTAATATAAGTCATGGATCTTAAAATGTCCTTTTCGTCTCTGTAAATTCCTTTCCATGAATTCCATGCTGATAATAATAGAGCTAATTCTTGTTTTCATTATTATTATTAGTGTGGCATGCTTCAGCTTTTTTCAGTCCTTTCACTTTTAATCTGCTCCAGTCTTTGTTCTATAAGTGCTCTTTTGTAAATTGAATACGTGTGGTCTTTCATTTATGAAACCTGACAACCTCTCTCTTTTAACCAATGTCCTTAGTCCATTTAAACAAAATGTGATTGATAATAAACATGTTGGGCTTGTTTTATGTTTGATCCATCATTTTCTTATTGCTTTTTTCTTCTGTGACTACTTTTAAATTAAATATCAGTAAGCATTCCATTGTGTCTCCTTCCTTTTCTTGTTATAGTTTTTCATTACTTGATCTACCATTTATTGTATGCATTTTTAACCTATTACAATCTCCCTCCAAATTATATTTCATCTCTTTTACAAATAATGGAAACTCCTTAATACAGTGTACTTCACTTTTCCCTCCTTTTTACTATCATGTATTTTATTTGCATATTGCATATAATCAAATTTTTGTACATGCCATTCAGAAATGCCATATTAATCATGTCATGTCCAGCATCCAATAAAAAATTAATGCACTTGTGAAGAAGTCAGAAAATATGACCTAACATAACCAAGGAGAACAAAAGAATCAGTGAACAAAATGAAAATGAACTGAAATACCATTTTAATCATTTTGCTTTAGTCAATTACACTATAAAGTTTTTATAAAAAGGAATATTTTACATTTTAATTTTTTTAATTTTTAAATTTATTTCATTAGTGCATTATAGTTTTACATAATGATGGGATTGGTGGTCACATACTCCTAGATACACACAATTCAGCAATACAATTTCTTCAATATCCCTCCCCACACACCCCTCTACCTCCCTCTTCCCGTGTCCCAATCCTTTGCCTTTTTGCTGGGTCCTGTATCTTTCCTAAAAAACCCAAGTATAGTGACATAATTCTTATACCTATGAAGAACATTTATATATATTTATGACTATAGTATATACAGTGACATACTTATAAATGCTTGGAATATACCTTGCTTTATCTCAGTTCCAACAGTTCCTCTTCTCCTCCCATCCAATCACCCCTTGTTATTTTTAAATATATTTGACAATAGGATCAAACATTTACGTTTTTGTAAAGGTATATAGCTTACTCAAATATCTTATGCAGTGTCTTGCAACTGCATCTATAAATTTTTTACAAAAATATTTTACATTTTTATACATTTACTTGTACCAACATTCTTCTTTTGCTTACATGGATATGTTTCTATCTGAAATAATTTTATTCCAGCATGAAAAAATCCTTTAACATTTTTTGTAGAGCAAGTTTGATGACATTACCAAGTTTTATTTATCTGAAAATATACTTCTTTAGCATTTGTGTCCAAAGGATAGTTCTCACTGTATGTAGAATTCTATATGTTCATTTGTTTTTGTCATTTTATGTATGGTAGTCATTATTTTCTGGCTTGCATTGATTGATTGTGATGATATGCCTAATGAATGCTTAAATCTTTTTTTTTAAAGAGAGAGAGAGTTAATTTTTATTGAGTTTTTCACATGGCTTTTGTTGCTCTGACACTTAGTTATGTATGTGGGTGCTGGGGTTTGAACTCATGTACTTGTAAATGCCAGGCAGGCAAACGCTATAACCACTGAGCCATTACTCCAGCCACTGCTTAAATCCTTTTATCCCTGTATATAATGTATGGTTTTTCTCTCTGAGACCACTTTGAGTGGTGTTCTCCCTGTCACCATTTGTCATCATTTTCCTTGTATGGTTTTCTTTGTTCTTATTCTCCATGGGCTCCTTTGTACCTATTAGATCTGCAGGTATATAGGTTTTATCAAATCTAAAGCATTTTTTTATAAAGAGTGATAGTGAGAGAGAGGGAGGGAGAAAGAGAGAAGCAATTTTTTTATTTAGTTTTTCATGTGACTTTCATTCTTCCGACACTGTGTTGTGTATGTGATACTGGGGTTTGAACTCGTGTACTCACGCATGCCAGGCAAGCGCTATAACCATGGAGCCACCACTCCAACCCCAAATATAAAGCATTTTTGAGCATTATATCTTCAAATAATTTGTATGTGCCAATTCCCTTTTCTGGGATTCATTTACACATATTTGTCACCAGGCATTTCCCATGGGTCACTGATACTGTTTATTTTTTTTTCAGCCTTTTTCATCTCCGAATTTTGGTTATTTTCTATTCTGTTAGCCTATATTCAAGCTTATCGCCTTTTAAAAATTCTGTTTAATATCCACTTTCTCCTCTTCAGTGAATTAATTTTTACAAACATTGTATTTTTCTATTCCAAGAAATCTGATTTGCTTATTTTTATGGTTTCCAGTACTCTTCAATCACATATTTTTCTTTAAATTCATGAGTATACTAAGAATACTTTTAATTGCTGTTTAAAGTTTAATCCAGTAGGTCCATAATTTATAGCATTCCTAAATTTCATTTTATTGACTGATTTTTTTCTCTTAGTTTTGTTAGGTCACATTTTCTGACTTTTTCACATGTATAGTGTTTTATTTATTTTTTATTGAATTCTGGACATTATTAATATGACACTGCTGAATGGCTATATATTATTGAATATTGAATTTAATTTTGCTGGATATCTAATTTACTTTCAAATCAGCCTGAGTTTTTGAATCTTTAAGTTTTGTTAATGTGGATCTAGACTTATGTAGTATAGGGCTATATACATTTTACTTCTTGCAGGTTCACTTCTGAAGACTATGTTCAAATACATCTCACCACTCTGCATAGAACTCATGTATCTTCTGTCCCCACTTGAGCTCCAGGGCTCGTAAAGTTTAGAGGTCCCCAGTAGTTGTTCCCTCCCCAGCTTCAAGGAATCACACCCTACTTGAGCAAAGGTGAATATTCAGCCACAGACTCAAAGGACCCTTTGCAGGTTTTTGGAGCTCTTTCTCTGACACTCTTCTCTGCTCCAGTTCTCTGTAACACCAATGCCAGCTGCCTCAGCCAATTTGAATTTCATTGTCTGTATGCTCTTCTCAGCAGAGCCCTCATCATCTGTGTTCTTCTTGGACTCAGCCTCCCAGTGAGGAGTCTTTTAGCTCGAAGCCAAGCAATTTTGAGATCATATCATTTTTTCTCCACCCCTTAGGGATCCTACTTCTTTGTTGTCAGTGATCCAGTGCTTGAGGATAATTGTTTCGTAAGTTGTCTAGTTCTCTAGTTGCTTATGATGGAAAAGCTGTAGTAGTTCCAGTTGTTCAGTCAAGACCAGAAGCAAGACTTCTGAAAACACAATTTGAAAATTAAAAAAAAAACAAAAAACGAACACATATCATATACCCACATTACCATTTCTTCATGTAAAGTTACTATTTAGCTAATAAATGTGAATCTGCATGTACTTCGTGTGCCATTTTCTGGGGAATACTAAATGCTAAAAATACGAATTGAATCTAAATATCCTGTTCTAGTAACCCCAGAAGGATTCTTAAGGAATTTTTATTAGAGATTTTCAGGACACATGCCTTTATACTTGTACCCTAAAAATGTATTGAAATACAGTAGGAAAAAAATGAGATTGTACTGGTCCCTATACAAATTTAAGCCCCAAAGCAGTCTTTCAAATATTTTATAGACTATAGGGAAATATAAGAAAATGCTTTACCTTTTAGGCAAAGTCATTAATTTTTTATCAAAAAACTTTTACCATTGCCTGAAGTATATCCATTTGTAGATGGTAATAGTTATTTCCTCTTCATTTGTAGATGGTAGTAACTATTTTGAGAGTTTTCTTTCAACATATTTCCCTTCAGATTTAAAATTCAGAGTAAAAATCAGTATTTATGTGTTTTTCATTACTCTGACAATATGTGTGCTTTTTAATATTTCATTTAAAACATTATGTTAGACTATAAAGTGCATGATAAAATATTATTTATTGGAAGTTGAAATTGATGAGGTAAATTTCAGTGACTTCATGAATACATGGTTTGTGTTAATGGGAATACAAGCACCAGAAAATCTTTCAGTGGACTATAAATATTCTAACAGGTAATTAATATGAAAAATATGTAGTTAGTAAGCAAATGATCTTTGTTTATTTCTACTTATTGATTTTTTTTTTTTTGGTGATTAAGGAATACTTTTTTTTTTTTTAAAGAGAGAGGAACAGTGAAAGAGAGTGAGAGAGAATCAATTTTATTTAGTTTTTTATGTGGCTTTCACTGCCCAGACACTTCATTGTGCATGTGGTGCTGGGGTTCAAACCCTAGTCTTCGTGCTTGCCAGGCAAGCACCATAAACACTGAGCCAACACTCCAGCTCTCTACTTATTGATTTTGCCTATGAACATCTTCAATTTTAATAGTATGAAGCAAGAGATCTTTTTAAAAACTTAGATTTTCAAAATTTAACTCCTGATATTTCTCCTAAACCGTGATTGATAGCTTTGTTTCAACTTATTATTTGCCATCATACCCCATCCATTTTCTCATCCTGGAAATCTAGCATCATACTTGACAATTTCTTTCACCCAAGACCATCAAGTTATGACCATGTTCTGTCAAGTTCACTCCAATGTGCGTCTTGCTGTTTTTCTCCATTACTTTAATCCAGACCACCATTACTTTCAGTTGGGCTGCCATGTCGATGATATGCACTGTCTTCTCTATCGAAATGCACACTGCGCAAGTTCATTTTCCACATAATATTTTTGAAAATCTTTTTAAAACTGTTATGTTTTTTGTTGTAAAAACTCACAAAATACCATAAAACCTGTAAAAGCTGTTCCTTTCCTATCCAGCCATTTGTCGTTAGGATTTGTTAAGCACAGTTGGACTCCCACACATTTGCCTCTCTGATCTCCATCAGGATGCACTGTAAGACCTTCCCATTTACAGAGTCCACTCCATCTTGAATACTTTCTCTCTGCTTCCCTTAGGCCTCCTCACTAACATCCTCAGTAAATAACTTCCCCACACAAGCCTTTCTCAACTCCCCTCATAAATTAGTTGTTGAATGTCAGGTTCTCAAGTTGGATTACAAGTTCCATGAGGAAAGAGAGCATATCTATTTTTTGGGGGGTGGGGTGTGTTTCAGAACATTAAGTATTTCTGGGTTATGGCAAATACTTAAGTAATTATTCAACCATGATTCAATGTTATATAAGAAAATTTAGATCCCAGCTCCTGCCCCAGAGAAAATTAGTTAAAATGTGCATTTTAACAACCACCCCAGGTAGTTTTCAGGCACATCAAAGTAGAAGAAGCAAATGAGCCAATATATAATTTGAACCTCTGGTTCCTATACTAGCAGTACAGCAGTACTCCATTGAAGACAAAATCAACTTAAATTGTGGAACTTAATTGACTGGGATTTTGGGGATGGTGATGAACATCTGTAATTACAATTTGGGAAACTGAGGCTGAGGCAGGAGGATGGCAAGTTCAAGGTCAGCCTCAGCAACTTAGAGAGACACTGTCTTAAAATAAGAAATAAAAAGGACTTAGGATGTAGCTCATTGGCAAAGTGCCCTGGGTTCAATCCCCAATACCAAAAAAAAAAAAGAAAAGTAAAGAAATTTTACAAGAAGGTGTTCAGAAATAGTCACTTGCAGACACTGGTATGGGACTATAAATTGATACAGCTTTTTATGAAAATCAATTTGGAACTTTTCAAAATCTTCAAAAATTCAATTTCTTTGCCTCTATGATTACAAATCTGGGACTATGTTCAAGGGAAATATTCTGATACATACAGAGCTGGTTTACAGTATGTATATTTAAGCTTTATTCAGAACTTAAATTGGAAACCCTCTTACATCCATACATGTAGATTGGATTAAATAATAATTAGCAATAATTTATCAGTTTAAATGATCAGTGCTTTAATGAAATTGTATGAAGTGGGTATTGATTGATGCTACTGATTTTTTAATGCATATAACACCTTTGAACTTCTTTATAGCTCTACGAGATTCTGGCAAACACTCTATTAATAGTGACTGGAAGATTGAACACTCTGGAGCATTCAATTTAGCTGGAACCACTGTACATTACGTGAGACGAGGTCTCTGGGAGAAGATCTCTGCCAAAGGTCCTACTACAGCACCTTTACACCTCTTGGTATGAGGGGAAAAATTGATAACATTGCATAAACAGTTTCTCCTGGCAAACACCTTCCTATTGTACCTTCTCTAATCTTTTTTTCCGTATCCAAATCAGCAGGTAGGCATTTAAAATTATATAAGAGGTGAGTTTTTTAATGTTCTTTTAAATGCATTTAAAATTATGATATCTGAAAAACAGCAATTATTACAAGTAGAGAACAATGTGTTAGGAACTTCACAGACTCTGTAGAGATACAATACCAAGGAACAAGTACTCTTTTTTCCTAACAGCATTTATTTACTAACCAGATCGCATATGTATGAAAAGAATGCTATAATAGGGCAAATGGTAGTATTTCATAATCCATGGTGTGGGTATTGTCTGAATCTTATAAAATGTATTTGATAAAATGTTCTTTTGTCTGGAATGAATATGTATAACAGTGTTCCCATTATACCCTGCTATTTTTGCTCACTAGATCAATAGATTCTGGTAAAGAATTCCACAACCTTGAATGTTTGAGGTGATAACTTATACTTCATGTAGTAAAAGACTGGATACGTGTTAGGGGAGAGTTTGGGGTAAAAGGATTAGCATGATGGGACTCTGTCTAGGCTGGTGGCAGGTCTATGAGCCCCTTTTGACCTTGATCATGACAGCCAGTGCTGGTACCATATGAGCCAGAGGGATGACCACACTGCTATTGTGAGTTTTTTATTATAGTGGCAAAGAGCGGTCTAAAATTCAGACATTTCAGCACCTTCTTATGTCTACACATAAAACCAATCTAAACCATGATCCATTGACTGTTTATTTTGGAGTGTATTAGGGCACATTATTTAATATCTCCACACAATTTATGTTGATGTTATCTTCAATTGGAGACATCTGTGTTGCTAGTGTAGGAGCCAGTGGTTTAGATCACACATTGGCCCCTTTGCTTCTACTCCTTTAATGTCTCCCCACCAGTTACCTGGAGTTTTTGTTAAAGTGCGCATTCTATTAATTTGGTCTGGGGTGGGACCTCGATCTGTATATCTAACCGGCTTTCAACTGATCTCACCTTTGCTGGTCTAAAAACCACAATTTGAAATACAAGGTTTTATATAACTGCAATCAATATGCTTTACCAACAGTAATGCAGGGAGCAAGGTAAGTGGGTGTGTAAGGTACCCTCTGTTGCAATCTTAGTAATACCCACCCTGTTAATCACTAAAATCTGACACTCACCAAGGGTGTTTTTAGTCATTGCAGCACTTAATCTACATAATAACCCTGCACATTATGTATTATTATTATTCCATTTTACAGACTAAAAATAACTAAGTATGAGAAAAGTTAAGCACTGTCATAATGTCATCTAATAAATTATTTAGTTATCAATAATCACCATTCAATGCTGCCTCTACTTTATAAAACTGAAATCTTCATACCAAACTTCCTTGGATAATACATATACATACTTTGAGTAATTATTTTCAGCATCTCCCCACAATTCCTTTTCATCCCATTATATAAATTCAGTTGGAAACTCCTTTCTGCATTCTGTGCCACTTAAAGAGAGAGAGAAAAGACAACTGAGATAGCTCCTTCTATGATATATCTCCTCCTTTGACTAGATCACATAAAATAACATTATCAAGAGCAGATATGTTTCCATGATTAGGTTTCAGAGAATACTATCATGTGTGCCTCACTTATGTAAGTGTAACCAAAAAAAGTTTTTTTCAAAGAGAGAGAGAGAGAGAGGAAAGAGAGAATCTACATTATTTTTTTCATCTGGTATTTGTTTCTCTGATGCTTAGTTATGTGTGTGGTACTGGGGTTTGAACCTGTGTCCTTGTACATGTGAGGCAAGTGCTTCAACTGCTGAGCCACCACTGCAGCCCTAACCAAAATTTTGTTTAATGGAACAAGACCAAGGCTCTTGTACTGAGAGCCTCTTCTTCAAAATCGTAAAGGAGTGTATGAGACCTTGGAGTTGGGCAGAGGGAGTTTCTTTGCTGCAGAATCCTTAATCTGACTGGTAATTACCAAGGTTTTTCCTGGAAGCATGAATCATAATTAAAGTCAGTGAACTATGTCTAAAAGAAGGCATCTATGTGACCTGGATTTATTAAGTAATCCAAGGGAAACTGCACTTCTAAGATATTTTTTCTTTAATGACTATTACAGATTCAAAGCTGGTACTGATTTTTGAAAGGCAGTTCCTTCTGCTGCCACGCTTCCATATGTGTCCTTCAACTGTAACGTGGTCACACTTTCCTTTTGCAAAGAATGCTGCCAAGTTGAAATGGTTTAGGAAAGAGCCAATGGTTTGGGGGCCAATGTCTCTATTTTAAGTGTCATTAGATACTCAAGGACAATCTAAAGTTCTATCAATGAAAAAGAAGTTCATTAGGAAAAATTGACATGTTTTCATGTAATTAAGGAAGTTGGCAAATAGTTGTTATTTATATGTTCATTCCATCTGTTTAAAAATTATGTAATGGTCTGGCTAAAATCACAAACAAGTAAGCAGTTTTAAAAAAGTTAAATTCATTCTCTTTAAACTTATTAGCCTGAAAGTAACTTATAATTGGCAACATCAAATGAGATATTGAAGCCAAAATAAGCACTGTGATGTACTTTGAATTAGTACCCAATGTGTTACTCATTTGTGAACTTAAAAACTGTTAAACTGTTTTATTTATTTAGTCTCTGTGTGTGCATGTGTGTGGTGCTGGGGACTGAACCCAAGGGAACTCTCCCACTGAGCTACATCTTCATTTCTTTTCTTGGCATCCCTGGCCCTTTTTAATTTTTGAGACAGGATTTTGCTAAGTTGACTAAGTTGGCCTTGAACTTGCAATCTTCCTGCAGATGTACCCCTATGCTAGACATATTTTCATTATTGGTATAGTTATTTTTATAAAGTCAACACCAAGTCCACACATCAAAACATATCTTAGTATTTGTGTTGATATAGTGAACAAAACTTTGAGAAAAAGAAGTGGAAAAGATCTAATAGAAATGTTCCGAACTTTTAGCCTTGGGCTCATTTAATTTTTTTCCCATGGAATGTTAACTCTTGTTATCTGTCATTACAACTGCCTGGATACAGGTGAAATATTGAATAAAATTCCCTAAAATTTAGCACAATCTAAAAGCGAAGAAATATATTTTTACACATCTCACTATATTATATAGATTTCTTTCAGCGTTCCTCAGAACCATTGAAGTGATACATTTCGTGAAGTTGTTTGACATATTATCTGAAAATGAATTTATAAAGAAACATTATCATTCATTCTCTCTTTCATTTAAATGCATACACATAGATACATATATATATAGAAAGATCTACACTAAGTATGTCTGAGTATCTGTTATGATCCAGTTCTAAGCTTGGTCCTGGATACCTGTAGAGAACAAGACAGAAATGATCCCTGCCTATGTCTCTGTGCAGTGTAGCCTAGAGTTCAGTCATTCCCGTATATCCTTTATGGTTTATTGTACTGTTTATTAAGTTAATATTAAGTAAATGTTCATTTTACATTTTCAAAGGATTTTTGGCTACAAATGAAAAATCAGTAAACTTGCCAGAATTCAAAGTTAACTGCAAGCACCCATGGAATGAAATTCTTATCTTCCAGTTGGCTTAGAAGTTCTCTGACCTTACGGAGTGCAGTGATCCCCAATGTCTCTATCCAAGCATGGAAGGAGTTCTCTGTTAACTTGGAGACTTCTTGTTCATCTTTTCCAAGTAGAAAGTCTACAGTTGATATTATGCTGTGGGTCATATCTTGATGTCACATAAGATATACACCCCTGCCACCATTCCTTTCTACCCCCACTGAAGTCATCATACGTGTGCTAACTCTTTGGGAAACCGTTCACTCCATCAAATAGAAAGTAAATGACCAGGTATTTCTGACCTCATTCAAGTGAGCTTTGATTCATATTCTCTGTCTCAGATCTGTCTGTGGGCTCCAATCTTTTCAAAAGTAAGTAAATTTTCATATTTAAGAACACTATCACATTTCTGCTACACATTGGAGGTATGCTCACCATGCACTAAGCATCTTAAAGTATCTGTGTCCTTAGTTTTATGTTTCACATTGAATGTGTTCTAGTTTGAAATGTCTGCCTTAGTCATTTTTATATGCCATAGGTGCTCCTGTTTCAAGATCAGAATTATGGTCTTCACTATGAATACACTGTCCCATCAGACCCCCTTCCAGAGAATCAGAGCTCTAAAGCACCTGAGCCTCTCTTCATGTGGACACACACAGGCTGGGAAGACTGCGATGCCACCTGCGGTGGAGGTGAAGGATTTTAAAATATTTCTCTCTCCAAAACAGCAGTTGTTTTCTGAATAACCATTGATAATTAGAAAAGATTCCAAACCTTTAATCTCCAATTCCAAAATTCATAAAGGATTGAACACTTGAGTTTTTTTATGACATGTTTAGTAACTAAGTACCTGAACTACTTTGTGGCAAAATCTGTCTTGAACTGAAAAAAACTATTGAAGAATTATTATATATTCACTTAATATGCCTTATTGCATTGCACCACAAAAATATTAATGTATTTTATTTATAATGAATCAGGTTCCATAAATACCATTTAGGTTATGTAATATTTGTACACTTTATTACTTCTATAAAACCTTTAAAATTCTGAATTCCAAAGAAGTCTGCCCACAAGAACTATATACATGAGTGGAATGTAACAGAGTAGTATTGAGTTTGCTTCTGTGTTGTGGCCTTACTTGAGCTAAATATACAGAATATGTGAAGAAAAATAAGTCCCCTAATTCCTTAGCTTGCTACTTTTAAAAGCATATCACTATTTTCCTGAAATTGTGCTCAAAGATTTTTTTATATATATCAGAGTCTGAGGCAAAAGAATGAAATTACATAAAATGTTAGACTAGGTAATCACATAATTTTACCTAAAAGAAATTTGCATGCCACAGGTTAAGTGGATTGTTGTTGCTCGTAGAACCAGTTAGTAAGAAGGGTAAGGTGGATCCCAGCCAGGAGACTTCCAACTTCCCTGTGTGTCAGTTCCGTGTTATTTCAGTTACTTCCAATTAGTGACATGTTGTACAGCTTTGTGTAAGAGATGCCTTCTAAGAGCAAGAGTAAAAACCTTAAAATATATAAAGGTATTATGTAGATTACTGTATGTAATAAGACATGATTTGTGCAGAAAAGTGAGCAGACCATTTTGTTTGCTTGGCAAAGGAATATTGATGTGAAAGCCCAAGGGTCACAGCAGCAGGGGAGAGTCAGAAAGACTAGTGTATGGGAGAGTGTGTTTGCTGTAGGGAAGATGGAAAGTAAGTGTGAAAGTAAATAACATGATTTTGTATCAGAGTGTAAAAGTATCTGAAGAAAAATAAGCCAGGAGGGAAATAAATGTGGGTTGTGAATAATAGGGGGAGTAGGCTCGAGTTTAAATATGATGGTCAGGAAAGCCCTGAACAAGATCAGGATGAATTAAAAAAAAAAAAAAAAACTCATGGGTGTGGGTAGGCACCAACTTTGAGGGTGTCTTGTGCATGTGGAGGCCCTGGGGAAAGAGTGGAGCAGGCCTGTTCAAGATTAGCAGGAAAGCTAGAGTGGCCTACCTCCCTCCACTCTGGATGGTGCGGGATGCTTGTGCAAATGCTCAAATAGAGGAGTGACATGATCTGGCTTGGATCTGAAGAGGTTATTTCGGCTTCTGAGTTGAGAGTTGTCTGAATGGAGCAAAAGGACAGAAGCTGAGATCAGAGGGAAGGTTACTACAGTAATTCAGAAAAGAGATGATGATAACTGCACCACTGCATTAGCAGGGCGGGAGGGAGGAGTGGTCAGGATCTGTACCTGGTTTCCTAGTAGAACTAATAGATTGTGTTGATAGAAAAGATGTGGAGCTAGGAGCATCAGAGAATGACTGTGATGGTTTTGCTAATTAGCAAGGATAATCACCATTGGTTTACACAGGAAGGTCTGAAACAACAGGATTTTGAGGGATTTTTGATTCTCAACATAAGCGTAAGATGCCTAGTGGACATCTAAGGCTGATTCCAAGTGAACAGTAGATATAAAAGTCTGGTGTTCAGGAGGGAATAGGAAACTAGAGATAGTCTGTATATGGATGACATTAAAAATTGAAACTAAAAGTCAACAAAGGAGTAAGTGCAGGAAGGAAGAAACACTGTAGAAAACTGAGACTTGGGGTTCTCTCCATCTCTGGAGCAATGAAGGAATGAGCAAAGCATTTTAAAATGAGCAGCCGAGAGCAGAGGAGAGGACACACAACAGAGAAAGCTCCAGGTTAGGCGAATGAAGAACTCCTACAAGGAGAAAATGATCAGCTACCAAAAACTGCTAAATGGAAAATAATGTAGATTGAGTTGACTGTAAGTAACACATTGCATAATTGTGTTTTAAAATGTGTTATGTTTACTCAATTTGAAACATGGAGGTCAGTTCTGACCCTGTAGAAATGATTTTCAATGGTGTTTGCCTTAAAAGACTAAGTGGAATGGATTCAAAAGAAGATAGGAGAATAAATGGAGAAAGGAACTCTAAATAACTCTAGAAATGTTGCTGAAAGAAGAAAGTAGAAAAATGTCACAGCAACTGGAGAATAATATGAATCAAAGAAATTTGTTTTTGTTTTCAGTAATAGAAAGTATACATGCTTGTTTGTCCGTGTGCCTTTTTTAGAATAGAACAGAAAACTAGAAATGCTAAGGAGACAGCAAATACTTGCAGAAATGATATCCATATGGGGTGGAGGATGGATGGGAAAGTTGGCTTTACATGAAAATATGGAGAGTCTATCACTAACAACAGGAAAAACGGTCCGTGCCAGGTGCTTTGGGCAGTATCCTTCTGGTTGCATCTCTTTTCTCCATGAAGGCAGTCTGGATGAGACTGAGGGTAGAAAAGGAGGTATTACAGTTTTAAAAAGAGGATGCAAAGTGGTCACTTAGAAAAAAGGGGATGAACTGAATGGGTGCATGCATTTTGATTGTGTGATAGTACTAATGGTCTACTTGAAGTTAAAGGTCATCAGCTTAGAGCGACACCAATCCTCATGATGGTATTTTACCTTCTAACTATAATATACAGGTGCTCTCGTGGAGGAAATTTTGGAATTTCCAGTTGTGTATGATGAATTAAGGGGGGATTAAGAGGTTGATCTGAGGTTGTATGTTGCAAGTGAAAATAGTGGACCATGAGCTTTAGTTCTGTAAGGAGGAAAGTAAAGATATGAGGGGCTTGAAAGATTATGAATGGCGACAGAATCAATGGATCCAGAGCCTGGTGGGGTTAAAGAATTGCTGGAAACAGCACACTAATGGGCTGGAAAAGCAAGATATGATAGAAAATAAAGCTGGGATTATGGAACAGATATAGCAGTGGGTCATATAAACACCAGGAGAGTCACTTGCTTAACTAAAATCAAAAGCAAGAACACGGAGAGAGAAGGCCAGGTACTGAGAAGACTTAGTGTTGGGAGAATCAGTCAAATTGTTAATGTAATTCTAAGAATTGTACTGGGAGGAGTGTGTAGACCCTCACTGCCTGTAGATCCAAACTGTGCCAGGGCAGGCATAAGCAAAATGCTTACCTCACTGGAGGCCCCAGGAAAAGCAA
This sequence comes from Aplodontia rufa, assembly GCA_004027875.1. Classification (NCBI taxonomy): domain Eukaryota; kingdom Metazoa; phylum Chordata; class Mammalia; order Rodentia; family Aplodontiidae; genus Aplodontia; species Aplodontia rufa. The sequence continues at coordinate 40,008 of PVKS010002150.1, forward strand.
GGACCACTGTTCTCAGAAGAAAGCATGAGGGTGCCTGGAACATTCAAAGGTGAAGAGGTTGTGACGAGCAGTCGTTGGCAAAGTGCTCATAGCTTTGGGTTTGCACTTGTCACCTGCAACACCTGGCCCTCTGAGGCCACCAGAACAAAGGCAACACAGAGGTCAGGACAAGGTGATGATACACAGCACACTTTTTTTTTTTTTTAAGAGAGAAGGACAGTAAGAGAGAGAGAGAGAAAGAGAGTCAATTTTTATTGAGTTTTTCACATGGCTTTCGTCACTCTGACACTTAGTTGTATACATCGGTGCTGGGGTTTGAACCCTTGTTCTCGCACATACCAGGCAAGCACCATAACCACCGAGCCACCGCTCCAGCCCCCACAGCACACTCTTTGCTCCCAAGAATATAGGATATTTGCAACAAATAAATCTCAAGTCATTCTCTCAAAGTTAAAAAAAAAAAAAAGTCATCCTTCATCCTTGCTCAAGGAAATTTCCAGTGGCTATGTTTCCCCTCAGGAGGTCACCTTATCACCAAGTGACTTCAGCTTCTCCATCCTCCTGTCCACTCCTGCTGACCACCCATATACACTCACATTCATGGTTCTCTGCTTCACCCATTCTTCACTGATACCAGGATCCATATCCTTTCACCTGCTTCACGTCTCCTACGTAGATGAGACAAAAATATAACTGGGATCAAACACATTCATGATAAAGGTGTGTAGTTACAAATTTCTTTTTATTTTAACTCAAGAATTTTAGGGGCTGGAGTGGTGGCTTGGCAGTTACAGCACTTGCCCGGCAGTGCAAGTACACAGGGTCAAACCCCAACTCCCATGTACACAATTAAGTGTCAGAGCAACGAAAGCCATGTGAAAAACTCAATAAAAATTGATTCTCTCTGTATCTCACTGTCTTTTCTACCTTAAAAAGAAAATAAAAGAATTTTAAGGAGCTGGAGAGGTGGCTCAACAGTAGAGCACTTGCCTGGTGTGTGCAAGGACCTGGGTTCAATCCCCAGCATCACACACAAAACTAAGTGTTAAAACCATTTGAAAAAATAAGTCAAATTCTCCCTTCCCCCCTCTTAAAAATAAAAATGAATTTTCATCACGTCTGCAGGTCACTGGCCAGTTCCTGTCCCATGGTCGTGGTGGACTATGGCTGGAGGGAGGCATAGATAATCTGACAGGTCACCTTATAGCGGTGAAGAAATCACATTAAAGTCTGTTACTTGAAAAAATATCAAGACAGTTAAATGTTTGCCAAGTGAATTACATTTTCCTTATTTTTTTCTTCTTCTGAAATTGTAATCTGAAATGCATTAGAAATATGAAGAATTTGTTAGCATTCACTTTGAAATGGTAAATTGTTTAGAATTAAAATTTTCCCCAAATATACATTAAATGCTTCCTAAGTATGTTTTACCTATTTCTTAGCCTTTAGGAACAGAGATTCACGATAAATACTTTTAGTCTCAGAGTTGGAGGAATATTATATATCTTTAAACATGATTTCTTAATTATCAAGATGACATAGTTGAAGTGCTTAGAGATCAGGGACTTCCCAGGGTCACAAGGTCCGTAGATGGGTGGAGCCAGGATGATACTTCATCAGTCCTGGGTTTAAATTTTCTTTTCTCCTTGCTACACTGCCTTCAGCAGCAGCTTAGTAGATTTCATATTTCTTTCTTTCCACAAAATAGAGAATGCCCTCTAGGAGTTATTTAGGTTTTCTTTGGAGTCAAAGAGATGTTTCATTTAAGAAATTCTGTATGTCTTTATTTTTATTTGAAATGCTGATTTTTTGTAAAGTACCCAAAATTATTCATAATATATGATTTTTGCTGGTGTAGACCTTCCATCTGAACTCTATTGCACTGTTTAGCCAACAGCTTTCAATTATCTGTGACTATGTTAAAAAAGCACAGTCACATGAATGCCAAAATATTTCTGGGCTTTTGGATATTATTTTTCTTTTCAGTTAATAAATTAAGTAGATGGACAGGATTTCAAGAATTGCATTGTTTTTAACTTCATATTGTCGATTTTATAGCCAGAAAGGGCTTTGTAATCTTTCAGTATATTCATGGATAAATGAGAGTGTGTTCAAAACACAGAACATTGAAAGCAGATTCATGCAAAATTTATCTTCAGAATTATAGAGGAATAATAATAGCATTATTCCACTTGACCTGAATATATTAAGAGCAAATAAGTTATCACATTGGGCAGTATAAACCAGTGTTTGGCATGTTATTTTTCTAATTCTGTTGTAACATATTAGCTTGACAATACTAAGTGGGGATATGAAATAAAAAATAATGTTATCAAGCTAAATTTTTATTGCTAATGATATTTTATGTCAATATCTCCAACTAATGTTTTAACATACTTCAAACTAGTTTTATTCACTATGCATTCGTATGAATTTATCCATACCTGTATTATAAGAGCTGAAAAACCTAACACATGGGGATGGAGCCGTGGCTCGTGGTTACAGCACTTGCCCGGCATGCGCAAGTACATGGGTTTGAACACCAGTACCCACTTATATATCTAAGTGTCAGAGCAATGAAGGCCATGTGAAAAACTAAATAAGAATTGATTCTCTCTCTCTCTCTCTCTCTCTCTGTCCTTCTCTCTTAAAAAAATAAACTAAGATATAAAGACTTTGTTTTAAAAAGACTGTGACCTAAAAATATATAAAAGTTTTGGTAATCCCAAATAAGTTTTTCCAAAAGTTTAAAATATAAATACTAGTTATGTGACAATTTTCATCAGGTTTTTCTAAGACTAAGGGTAGTTCTAGAAAAATTTGAATAGATATATCACTTTTATTTTAGCATCAGCCATTGAAACTAGTCTTTATTTTCAAAAAGCTTTAAATGTTTTTAGGAAATAAAGTTTACTTTGCATTGGAGTTTTTAAACATCTAAAATATTTAAAGGAGCATTTTAAATGGCTCTTCAGATGTGCATTACAAAGTCTTTTTGACATAAAAGACCCATTTTGAGTGATTTTGGTCCTGAGAGGCGTTAATAATGTACATTCTATAATACCTAAAGGTTGCTTGCAAAATAAGCTTTAACTGTGTTAGGATTCATTTTGATCTAGTGAATGGATTAATGAAAAAATAAAACCCGGAATGGGGGTGCAAAGATTCAACAAACTCTTCTGAAATAAGTGAAGAGTTAAGCATGTTTTTAGAGAATCCTAAAAAGATACAATTGAAGGAAAAAATAAGCTAACATTGCACATTCTTCACTCCAGCTCACATCCTAGCTTACCATGCTCACAGCCTACTCGCTGAATTAGGAGACCCTCCAGACCCTGCTTTCCTTGTCCACATTGATCCCAGCCTTTGGATCCAAATTGTAGGCCATCTCTCAGTATCCAGATGCTTGTGCCTTTTAAAATCTTTTAGAAAGTGTTGGACAGAAAAGAACATTTACAAAGGTACAGTTGGTTCCTTTTCCCACTTTAAAAGTTGATGTACTCTTGTTCCAACATAAATGTTATTAACCAAAGAAAGAGCACCAAAAACTATTTAATTTTCCATTTTTATTTGCATTATTTTATTTCAATAATAAAGTACATTTTGTATCCTAATTTATTTCCTTAATAAAATAGAAACAATTTTATATTATGATGAACTCTTTACCAATTCGAGTTTAAATATCTAAATGATGATCCATGAACTGGATTTGCCATAGGTTACTATTTCCCAAAACAGGTCATTTTCCTTGCAGAAGATTATTTTTTCACCATTCAAGGAAACCAAGAGTTGAGATGAACGTCTTAGTAGAGAAATCACTGAAGACTCAATTTGCAGGGTTATATTTTATTCGTTCATTTCTTTACCAGTGCTGACTCTGCACCCACTATTATTGGATGACTGAAAAAGATGAATGTTTCCTGCTTTTAGAGAATTCTGTCCACTGACTAGAAGTCAGATAGTACTAAAATAACCATATGGAGCAAAAAAGGGAAATACAAAGGGCCTTTCGGGTTAAATAAGTGCAAAGGTGCTGGGGCCAGTGAGAGTGTTATGAAGACTGCAGAGTGGGAAGTGACTTGATCATAAAGTAGGAGGAAAACCAGTTCATGAAGGCCCTTGAGTGTGGTGCTACTACTCAAGGAAAATTTAACTTGAGAGTTATGGGGCCCATTAAAATATTTGCATGCTTGGAAGTGACAAAATAAGAATGGATTATACACCAGTGTTGTGAATGATGCATGATAATTTTTATTATGATAAAAATGAAATAGTAATTTTAGTACTGAGCTTTTTCCTGAGGGAAAAGCATTTTATGAAAATTTAAAAAACTATGATCAAGAAGTAAACGGCAGCCAGGCATGGTTATTTCAGCAACTCAGTAGGCTGAAACAGGTGAATCACAAGTTCAATACCAGTCTGGGCAACTCAGTGAGACCATTTCTCAAAGTAAAAATAAAAAAGACTGGAGGGCTGAGGGTAAAGCTCAGTGGTAGAGTGTCCCTGAATTCAATACCCAGTACTGAAAGAAAAATAAATGTAAATTGTTGTTTCAGTCAGCCTTTTTGCCACTGTGACCAAAGACCCAACAAACACAATTTTAGAGGACAAAAAGTTTTGTGGGGATTCATGGTTTCAGAGGCCTCAGTCCACAGGTGGCCGACTCTGTCTGGGTCCAAGGTGAGGCAGAACATCAGGTCTAAAGAAAGCAGTGCTGAACATAATAATCAGGAAGCAGAGAAAGCTCCACACACCAGGGACAAAATATAGACCAAAAGGCAGTTCCTCAGCGACCTGTCTTCTCCAGCTGCACCCAACCTACCAACAGTTATCACCCAGTCAATCCATTCAAATGGATCAGTGCACTGATTTGATTAAGGTCCTCAAAACCCAATCACATCTAAACTATAACAATTGTATAACATGATTTTGGAAGTAGTTCCAGTTTTTTAAATATGTGCATAAAGAATTGTAAGCATTCTACATAGCTTTAAGTTCTCAGACAGAAGAGTACTTACTTCATTACTCTGTTTACCCCGAAGTTCCACAGAACTGGTTGCACTGTAGATACTGCTATCAGATGCTAGAATGGAAATCTCCTGTGGTGGCTGGGGTATAAAAATATATAAAAGAAAAAAATCAAACAATAACATTTCCATATGGCTTTAGGATCTTAGTTGTATTTTCATAGACACGATGTGTCTTCAGCTCAGAAATATGTTTTTTCCTGTTCTATTGTTTTTATTCAATGAAGTAAAAAGTTGGGCTAAGCTTCTGACTGCCAAAAAACTTAGGATGTGAGCTTCCTTGCTTCAACATGGGTGGAAATGTCCCAATTAATATTCACACACCTTTATACATAAAGCATTCCTAAGGAGCTCCCTACAATGAGTCTGATGCCTGTATTTATTTTGATATGTAGATCACTGCTTTTTAAAACTTTTTTCAATAGCTTAATATATTAACTCTGGATAACATAAACCAAGGTTAGGTATCTTCTGAGAAAAAGAAAAAATGCACCACAATCAGTCCTAAGTTATTCTGTGACTACGTAAATATTCAGCAAAAGCTTTCTGGATTATATGTTTGCCATGTTTTCTGAGCTGTTGTTGGCAAAATGCCATTATTTAAATTAGTTTAGGAAATTATATTCTATAAAGGTGTTTTATAAAATCAGTTTAAAGTTAACATTTACATTTCATAAGTCATGGTTAATTGTACTTTCAGTATTCATCATAATAACATAGAACTAATACATGCTCATTTTAAACAAAATTTGCAAAATATCTACTTAATATATGTGTAAGGTCATAATGCTGCCCCTAAAGCATAGGAAATTAGAAGGAAAATGTCCTAAAATCTGTCCCCAAATTTTAAAGTTAAATAACTCCTACCTTGTGAGGTCTGTTTTCTATATGTATAAACAAACAAAATTTTTAAATGAGTCTAAATGGGTTTTATGCACCTCTAGCAGTTTATTTGACATTGACAGGTATTTTGCACTACTATGATTAAGTCTAATGTCACACACTGCCCTTCTTGACCTGCCAAGGAATTGCCTGCATAGTTTGCTATGTGTGTGCCTGGGCAAAAAGGTGCCTTTTCTCTACAAATTAGCATCAGGTCACCTTGCTTCCTGAGGTGCCCAGGGAAAGCAAGAGAAGCAATGAGGCTGTGGCTGTTGGCCTTCAGGCAGGTAGTTTATGCCTGAGGTCCTTGGCCATTGATACTGCAGTCCAGGCACACTCTGAACAATACGGCACTACCTCTGTTAGAAAATAGAAAACACTGAAGGTCTCAATAATAAGATATGCATTTATCACAGATGTAATTGTTACTTGATACACACACACACACACACACACACACACACACACAAACACACATATATATATGTGTAATCATGTTTGAAGACTATGTATGGTGGTGAAGACTTGTGTAATATTGTTGAGATGGAAATCAAGAAAAGACTAAATTGTACCTGTTCCTTCACCTTTTACTTGTCCACCTCATTTTCTCTTCCTATCTCTTCTTAAAGTTAAAATAAGAAATATTTCAAAATTACAATAACTCTCACTTATATCCCTTCCTTTCTCCTTCCTGATGCCAGCCTCTTCTTTTTGTTGAGTGACAGAGTGACCTCTTTGGCATCAGCCTAGCCTTTCATGTTTGGCATGACCCGCATGAATGCTCTGAGCTTCCTAATTACCATCACAAGACTGTCATAGGACCCTAAAGGGCCTTTCAGTACTGACACAGAAGATGTCTGAATTCTAATAAATCCTTCATGACCCATCTGACTCTAAAAATGTTGGCTGATTTACTTATTTTATACTGTCAATCAATTAAAATAGGTTAAATCTTATACAGATAACTACCTTCTTTCTTTTTTACTCACAGGGTAGATATTTCCATAAAAGAATTTAATAGAGAAATAATTTAGCATGTGTTTCCTAGAATTTTAAAGTCAATAATAATATCAGTATCAAGGAATTGTTCTAATAGAGCCATCAGCAAAATTAATGCAGCATACAAATAGCCATTTTTACCTCCTGTAACCAGACCATCACAGCAGAAAGAGTATAAAAGTGGGGTTTTTGAAATCAGATGAAATATGGTGAGAATCTAATGGTTCTTCTTGGAGAAAATGACAATCATCAAGGCGTAAAGATTTGTGGAATTCTTGGAGTCTAGCATTCTCAGAGGTAATAAGAATAAAGGTCTGTTATACTCAAAGTATGCTTGCTTCCTGTAACTCGCAACAGGGCACTGCTGAGGCACAACCAATGATCAAATACGCACACACATCTGCGCCTTTTTATAGGCTTTCCAGGAAAGGCCCATTAGGGAGAGGGCTTCCTAATGCTCTATGCATATATTTTGTTTTGTTTTTCTCACTGCTAGGGATCCAGCCCAGGCCCTTATGCACCCTAAGCAAATGCTCAAGCACTGAGCTGCCTCCCCAGCCCATACAGTTTTCAACCACTTAATGCTCAGAAGACAGCCGCAGTTCATTACAAGGAATCTTCCATTAACATCTTGTCAACTTAGGTTACTACCATCACCTTACAATATAAACGCTTGGCATTTACTTCCTAAGGCTAAAACCTTTCTTAAGCCTGAAGATACATTTTGTTTTGTAAATTATTATTGAAAATTGCAACCCTGTGAACATCTAAATCCATTTCATAAGTGCCTGTAGTAACATTGCTTTGTATGTTAATTTGCTCTTTTTAGGAGAAAGGAAGACAATGGTATCCTGCACAAAAATCATGAGCAGGAATATCAGCATTGTGGACAACAAGAAATGCAAATACTTAACCAAACCAGAGCCACAGATAAGAAAATGCAATGAGCAACCATGCCAAACACGGTAACCCTACCCGGCAATCATACAAACATTGTTTGGTCATTATACTGTTGTCCCTAAAATATATTAAGAATATTATTAGAATCACGTTTTCTTAGCTAACTTTCAAAGGGATAGATACCAAAATGTGAACTTATAAACTTCTCAAAGTCTAAGCATGCATGGCTAAGATTTACAACTTTGACTATATTTTCCATAGTGTGAAAACAAGCACTAAACAGCTGGCAGGGGTGGGGGATTAAAGTGAGAAATAATTAAGATTACTTGGTAACCTGTAGACCACCTCTTCAAAGTCTGGTTATTTAGTTGAATTTAGCTATTTGCTTCGTGTGCTCTGAAATGTTTCGTTAGAACTTTTCAGGGGTAAATAAATCAAAGCAGGACTGTCCAGGACCAGAATAACTGCAGAATATTTGGGGCGGTGTCATCCTTCTGTTTCCTGTGGCTGGTTCCCCATTTCCTTTCCCATAGTTCTCAATGCAGACTTCCCAGTCCCTGATCTCTGACCATCAGATTTCTGACCTGGCTTCTCGTTTCCCCAGAAGTCTTAGGTAACAAAGCAGGCAAGAGAGTCATGAGGAGGGGACAAAACAGCTTTGCCCAATGGCTGAAAGTGGGGTAGAAAAAAGGCCATGCCTTAGTATCAAGAAGATGAAACAGAGACAAATGAGTGGAACCTGAATATAATTTTGGAGCAGCCTAGCAGCAAGGATGCATATTATAGCTGCCATCACAGGGCTCCTAAATATCATGTGCTGTCTTTTAAAAATTAATGCAGAACTTGAGTACAACTCAGCCCTAGTGTTAAAAAGTCCTAAAAATTGTAGGGATGGGGTGACAAGTGGTGTGAGGCCGGATTAGTTCCTTGAGAAAGGTGATTACAGTTTTCATTTTATCTGACAGGCAGGAATTTGTTGAAACTCAGTGAGTCAGACATTGTTGTGAATTCTTAGGAAGCCAAATAGAGAATTGATTTCCCCTTAACAATAGCTTCTGCAGTGGAGTCATGGTGAATTTACACACACTACAACTCAAATATGCAAAGAACTTATAGCTTTGTGGTTATCTATAATATAAATGCCATGACCTCCTACCACAGTGACCAAATATGGGACAGGGTGAAGGAACAAAATTGCAAGTTAACCACATTTTCACTTTGTTTCTTAAATAATCTCTGGCAATGAGTGTCATCCAGGCAGATGTTCAGTTCCGATTTCCCTATTCCCTTTTCTCCCCTCTTCCACCCCTTCTTTTGTATCCTGAGGCATCTCTACTTGTGCCTCATCATAAAACTCAGTTCTTAAGATCTTCAAATCTGGTTCATTCCATGTTAGTGCAAGCTTCAAAGGTTTTAGAAAATACTTTCTTCCTTTATAATGTCGAAATGTCAAGGCTTGCTTTGCTGTAGATTCAATGTATTTAAGATTTTGAAAGCTATTTATCAACTTTTTCTTCTTTTCCACTCCTGCTCCAACAATCCTAAGCCCATGCAAATGTATCCTTCTAAAAGAAGAGAATGGTGATCCATAAAAAGTTATTCAAAACAAAAAAGAACATTAATATACTTTCAATAATATCATATACACGTTATCTTCCCAAGTTATGCTTTTCAGCCTAACTCCATAAATTGGTGAATTAGTGAAGCTCTTTTATAATGCAGGATAGTAATAAGGTGTGTGACCTAAACTATTATCATTTTCAACAAGCAGACCCTTGAGACCTTTCCAGTAAGGTCTGGACAGATATGTAAACAGAACTTTTAGATTTTGTACTGTCAGCTAAAGAATATGGATCCTTAGAGTTACCGCTATTTCTAATTATTCTCTTTCTCTTTTCATATCACTTTTAACAGATATTAAATTGCTAAATAACCTATGTGAATTATTTGCTAAAATATTTCAAAACACCATTTGTTTTATGTACCATATAATATTTTTAGCCTGATGAAGAGAAAGAGTTTTTTTTCTGATGCATCAGGAATCTTTAGAGAGCTGGAATTAAGGAGTAGAACATCTTGATCACTTCCTAACTTGTTCTATGAGAGAGCAAAGTGTACAGTACATGTCATTTGCTGTGCAATCACTAACCTCAGCTGTCTTGCAGGAAAGTGCCTTAATACTGACTTGGTAAAATGAGTAATTTTCAAAAGGTCACTACATTTTTGAGTGAGAAATTTTTGCAGCTGGAGACTGGAAGTTCTTTTTGTTAGAGATTATTATCTTCCTTCCTTGGAAAGGAAGGCAGTATATTTTGAACCACCAAAAAGCAATGTCAGTGAGGTTAGCCAAAATAATGGAAAGCAAGAAACGGACATGGGCAATTATCAAGGATCATCACAGGAAAGCTTTCCAAGACATGCTGGCCGAGCACATCCTTGATTTGTCTTGCTTTTTCTCCGTCTCTACCCTAGAAGGAAGCTTTCAAATTCCATTCACATGTATTGAAAAAATTATCAAATGTTCTGATGGAACCCTATGTGTCAAGTATAAAGTAGATAGATAAAATAGGAAATAGCTTTTGAGAAGAAAGCATCTTCAAGATAAAGAAAGGGAGTCATTCCAAACCAGATGAATTCTCAAATACAAAAATGATTTATTTCATTATTATACAATCTACATTTTCTTCTTACTTTTGAAAACTTTTCAAGGAATTGAAAAAAATATATTTTTATCATTATATTAAGGATCTGAAAATGATGTATTTTAAAAATATAAGATTCATGAAATTTTAAAATTTCTCTTTTTAGTAGTTAGTGTCTTCTGGGTTCCATAGTTGGAAGAAAAGGTACAGATATCAATTTAAATTTTGATTATTTCTAGAATATTCTTGTGTAAAAATATACAGTCAAAACATAGCTAAATTTGTAAGGTAAGTATTCATTTTAGTCAAAATCGTCTGGGGAACTCCAAAACAAAATGGTGGGTCAGCAAACAAGAACCTCGTAATGCTCAGTAATGGATGACAAATATTGCTGTGGAATATTTCCTTTTCTAGAACTAGAGACATGAAATCATTTACAATTAACATTTAACAGATGAGAAAACTAGAATGTAAGTGGATATGACTGCTCAAAATGTATATTATTGCTAGGAATATTGGAGTAGGTAAATATGGAGTAATTGAGACTATTTGTGATAACAGACCAACCTAATTTCCATGTCAAGAAATGTTTATTGAAAAATTGTTAACATGCAAAGTGTTATGGATGCAAAGAACAAGGCTTTCATTTATGTCCTTGAGGAACATATTTATGTGCTAAAATAAAAAGTAAGGTCAAATTCCTTAGGTAACAGTTATAGTTTTAATAATTCCCCATCCCCAAACTCCTGTAAAGCAGGAATATTAAGAGTTAAAATGATTGGAGTATGAGAACTATAACCTAATCAGTCCATCCTGGTTTGAATGAACTGACTGGGTAGTAATGTTAGACAGGTAGGGTGTAGTTGGAAGAGGTTGGTCATTGGGGTTATACCCTGGAAGAGTGCATCTTCCCTGTGGCTCCTTCCTCCACATATCTCTATTTGATTACTGTCATGAGGAGAGCAGTTTTCTTCCATGGGACCCTCCCCACATCATGTGATGCCTCATCTTGAGCCCAGAGCAATGGAGTTTGCTGTTTATGGACTAAGACCTCTGAAACTAGGAATCCAAAATAAACTTTCCTTTCTCTAAGATGTTCTCGTCAGGTAGTTTGGTCACAGAAATGAAATGCTAACTAAAGCAGTAGACTTCAAGCTCCCCCCACCCTCCCCAGGGTGTGTTTAATAACTCCTATGAGAGCTACAAACCAGGTGACAGAGGGCAGAGGGAAGGGCAGCAGCCTCTGTTGACTGTAGGAAGAAGTCAATTTGGGAAGAAGGGTTTTAGAGCTGGTAGTTAAGGATCTAGGCAGAGGAACCTACATGAACAAATTGCATGAGGTGAAAATAGAAAGTATTTGAAGAGCAAGTTTAATATATGATTTTTTTCCAAAGAAGTAGAAAATGATGCAAGAGAAATAAATATATATCCATATATATATATATTTTAAATATGCCAAATTGTATATAATATAGACTATAATAATCATCCCTTATCTGTAGTTTAACTTATGAGGTTTCAATTACCCATAGTCAGCTACAGTTTAAAAATATTAAATGGAAAATTTCATAAATAGGCATTTCATAAGTTTTCAACTGCATACCATTCTAAATGGCATGATGAAATCTTAATCCATTTGCTCCATTCTGCCTGGGAGATGACTCATCCCTTTGTCCCAGGTATACATGTATATTAGTCATCTTTTTGTTGCTGTGATGAAATGCCTGAGAAAAGCAACTTCAAGGAGAAAAGATTTGTTTTGGCTCACTGTTTCCAAGATTGCAGTCCACAGTCAGCTAGCTCCATTGTTTCTGGGTCTGTTGTGCAGTGCAGCATCACGGTGGAAGAGCATGGCAGAGCAAAGCCAAGTTCAATTCATGGTGGCCAGAAAGCAGCAAAAGAGAAAGGAGAGAGGCAGGCCAGGGACAAGGTATATCTTTTAATGACATGGTCCCAATAACCTGCCTCCTTCAACCAGGCCCCACTTCTCATTAATGCTACAGGCTAGTAACCAAAACTTTAGCACATGGCCTTTGGGAGATATTTTAGAAACAAACTGTAACATTCTGTCCCTGACCCCAAAAAGTTCATATCCATTTCACAATGTGAAATGCATTCAATCTGTCTTCAAGAGTTCGTAAAGTTTTAACTATTCCATCATTTCTTAAAAGTCCAAATCCAGAGGCCGGAGCCATGGCTCGCCAATTAAGGCGCTTGCCTGGCATGCGGGAGTACACAAGTTCAAACCCCAGCACCACGTACACAACAAGGTGTCAGAGCAACGAAAGCCTGTGAAAAACTCAATGAAAGATTGATTCTCTCTGTCTGTCTCAAAAAAAAAAAAAGAAGAAGAAGAAATCCAAATCTAAAGTCTCCTTTCAGATTGAAGTCCAACACTCAGAAAAAAATACAAATCATATTAATATTTCCAACTTACAATAACACAAGGTAAATATTCACATTCCAGGAGAGGCATAGAAAGAAGAGAGGGGGCAAAACAAGATCAAAACCCATCAAAGTAAGCATCAAATCCTGTAGCTCCATACCTATCATCCGGGCACATGTTGGCCTGGTGTGGGCTCCAAAGTGCTTACAAAGTCTCACCTCTGTGGCCTTGCCTGCTGCGGCTTACAGGGCATCCCACTTGGTCTGGCTTCACTCACTGCCTTCAGATTTTCTTGGCACACATTCTGCATTCTTAGGATCTCAAATTCCTGAGGTCTTCACTGCAGCTTGGACCTTACTCTTACAGTTTTACACATCACCTTGTTAAAGCCTGCACACGGGGACTCAGACCCTGCTACCTCCCAGGCTTTTGAAATCTGGATGAAAGCCTCCATGACTGTAACTCTGCATGCCTGCAAAACCAGCACAATACAGATGATGCTAATATCAGCTGTCAGTGGGAGCAGTAGCCACACCCTCTTTCACCATAGTTACAAGCATTAAATCCTGTAGCTCCACGTCCAGCTCCCAGGGCACATGTTGGCATGGTGTGAGCTCCAAAGTGCTTACAAAATCTCCGAGTGGTTAGATGGCTGAGCATTGGGAAATAATTCCTGGAAAAGTAATTTCTTAGGCAGTCCTGTGGGTACAGGGCACCCAGGAGTTTTGTTCTCAAAGCAAAGACTTTCAAACAAGTTTTCACTCTCACACTCTTGAAACTGAAACAGTGGAATAAGGGGCCTGACCAATTGCTGACTAGTTCTCTCAAGACATTTTCCTATTACCCAGTGCAAGGCACTTGGCTTCCTTTTAATCATGCTAATCTCTTCAGTAACCACTCCTTCCATGGCCACAATTTTGTATGTTTCTGTTCAAATGCAAGTTTTCTAAATCTCTCCATTAAACTTCTTGATTTCACTATAAACCTAGCTAACTGTAGCCAGTCGCACCCATACTTCTCCATGAATGCTGTGCTGCCTTGAAATTTCCTCTTCCAGATAAAACTGGTCTACCTTTAAACTCAGACTCACGCAAAGTCTCAGGGCAAGGATGAAATGTAGACATTTTTTTTTTTTTTTTTTTTTTTGCCAGAATGGCCCTACTCCATTCCCAATAGAATCCTCCTTTACATCTGAAAACTCATGAAGGCAATCATTACTGTCTGCTTTCCTAGTATCCTCCTGGTCTTCTAAGCTCACGACAGAATCATCCATTAATCGCCCCTTACAGCATTCTAGGGCTCCTCTAGCCTGCATCTCTAACCATATCCAAAACCCTCTGGCAAACAAGTTCCGAAAGCTTCTAAACCACATGGTTGGGTCTAGTCTAGCAATGGCTCCATTTCTTAGTACTAATTTTTTGTGTTATCACAATAGTGAAAACATTGTTGTGATAAAACAGAGGAGCAAAATTTTATTTTGGTTCAGAGTTTCAGAGGTTTCAGTCTGAAACCTGCTCAGCAGCTCCATTGTTTCTGGGCGTGTGGTAGAAGGGTACAGCAGAGCAAAGCTACTCTCCTCATAGTGTCTAGTAAACAGGACAAGAGGTTGGGGGTGAAGACGAGACATGCCTTCAAGGATACACAACCAGTGACCCACCTTGTCCATTCAGCTCCCACTTCTCAGAAGAATTATAAGCTAGTGACCAACTCTTTACCACATGACCTTCTGGGGACATTTTGAATCCAAACTGTAACACTACCCACCCTAATCATATAGTCACTCATTTATCAGATGCACTATCTTAGTATCTCAGCGATTGTGTTTAAGCAACCTACAGGCTAAGACTAAGTTACAATGCCTCCATTACTCACCTCACTTCATCTCATCAGTTGGGAAATGTCATCTTACATAACAAGAATCAATAGAGAACAACACATAAAGTATTTTGAAAGAGAGATAAATTTTTGTTTTTGGCACAGGTCGTGGATCCTTCTTGAAATAAATTTGGAGAGGGATTTAAATCAGAGGTCTTTATGCTAATCTTATTTCTTTAGAAATGGAAGTGATATAAATACATATTAATGCCCTGATTATTGTTTGAAATAAAATAATGTCCATCTATTAAAATAAATATGCATTGACTGGGTGATTAAATCAGTGAGATTAAATAAAAATGTGGGATATCTGAGGACCTGTAAAATGAGGTCAGGTTAAGTTCAGACCTGAGCCTATCACTACAACAACTGTGATCACATCACAGCTTAGACAGTGCCTGGCCAAAAGAAGTTTTCATAACTCTATCTGGAAGGGTGTGTCTTCATCCTTGGTAAATTACTAAAACTTCTATATGCCTCAGTTTCCCTTTCTGTAAATGGCCATGGCAGTTGTAGTACTTAATGTATAGGGCTATTATAAATGCAAAGAAAAGGAATAACTCCTGGATATTAGCAGTTTTGTACTTAAAGGTGCTTCATTCCGATAATATGATAAGTAGTCAAAGTCAATGTGTAGGATGACATGGTCAGACTCTGACGTATACCTTGACATTCTAATAAGCACAAACCTTTGAGATAAAGCACATGGAACATGCAAGTTTATAGAAAGCATAGGCATCTTGGATAAAAGAATAATGTTAGTAAAAACAGATGCAAAAGTGCATATAGCTTTCTACCAATTATAGACATGTCAGATATCTCTTTTTAAGTTCAGTGATTTTTTGCTTTCATGTTTTATTGATTCGTTTTAATTCTATATACATTAGAATACATTTGACATAATCATAAAACCATGTGATATAATTTGCACTAATTCAATCCCTAACACTTCTCCCCTTCCTGCTTCTCCCTCAGCTCTCCTCCAACTACTTGGCAGTGTTTTCAGTCACTCCTGCTTTTCTTTTAGATGGATGATGACAGAATGGACCACGTGTTCACGAACTTGTGGAAAAGGCATGCAGAGCAGACAGGTGGCCTGTACCCAGCAACTGAGCAACGGAACTCTTATTAGAGCCCGGGAGAGGGACTGTGCTGGACCTAAGCCTGCCTCTGCCCAGCGCTGCGAGGGACAGGACTGCATGACCGTGTGGGAGGCAGGAGTGTGGTCTGAGGTGCAGTACACACCCATTTCTTTCCCTTTTCCTTCTCTGACTCTTATTTTGTACAAAGTCATGTGGTAGCATGTTCAGAATCTGTCTGCATGGTAGTTGGTATTTTTAATACTGTGCATTACTTTTGCTGGTAATAAAAGCAATGAACACAAATAATTTTGAAAATAAAGACAACAATATGTACTCTTTATTCTATATAAATATGATGACCCAATCAAGAGGAAATTTTATAGACATTTTAGAATTTAGCTTTTTCATTTATATACTGTGAGTATACTCTAAGTACAAACACATTAAAGTATACATTAGAGTCATTTCATATCCTCAACATTTAAAAGGGAAAGAAGAAAGGAAATTACATTTACCAGTCATCTTATATGAGAAGTGAGTGCATTTTTAGTTCTTATTTATTATATTTGTTATATTGAATGACCAATGGATGCAAGACGCTTAACAATTTTTACCATTTTGTAAGTGAGGCTAACATAGCTCAGAGAAATCAGTTTACCCCCAGTTCTACCTAAGTAGTAGAGCTTGGATTTGAACCAGGACTGTCTCACTACACCACACACCCTTCCTAACTTGATTTCTGTACTATACAGGTATAGTCCTTACTAATCCAGAGTGATTTATTTTCCGTTATCGTGATACATAACCTTGCATAATAATAAATGACACTCATTGCATCTATTTACTGATTGCTCTGAAGTGTGAGTTCATGAGTCCAAACAAAAAGCACCCCCATTTATGTACTCATACATGGGTGCAAAGACACATGCATGCACCAGCAAAATCATCTGTCTACTATTTGACTATCAGATAGGATCTGAAAATAATAAATAGAAAATGTTTTATTAAAGTAAGTAGCTACTTTTTTAAACTTGAGAATGAAGTTACTTAGGTATGGCAGTTCTGAAGGATTCTTTAAGTGATTCAACCTCCCTAAAAGCACATTAGCGAAGAGTTTAATTGTGTGTTTTCTTACTTTCCTGGGTTTTGGCTTTGTGTATCGTTGATTTTTTTTTTTTTTTACTTATTATGTGTACTTTTGAAAATCAATGCTACTTTAGGTTTTACATTGAAATGAATCAATTCAAACTGGAGAGAAGCTTCACATGAGTATCAGAGAAACAAAAATACCTCTCCCCCAGCCCTACCACCACATTTTTATAAGCTCTTTAGGAAGAAATAGGTCAGAAATATTGTATAACCCAGATTTTTAGCAATAACTAAGAAAAGTAATATGTCACAAGCAATATGCTAATTTTAAAAAGTCTCTCTTCCTTTGATTTAATTTAAGACTTAAATTTATGGATCAGGGATAATTTCAATCACATACCTAAAAATGAAAAGATTGAAATACCAAATCACAATGTATGATCCACTCTAAAACTCACCATAGTCAAATCCAAACTATATATTATGAGACAATTACTAATTTGTGTGTATTTCAAATGTCATCATTTCCTCCTGCAAGCTTGCAGGAACAAAACTGTTGCTAAAGTCTGAAGGTGAGCAGGGCAGTGAGCTGCTTTTGCCTCTCACTGCAGTTCTGAGCAATGCTCTGGGCAGAGGCATGGTTATTCCTATGTGACATCATTGTTAAGCGTGTCCTGCAACTTTTTCTTTGGACCTTTTTACAGACACAAATATGAACTGGAATTTCAACTTTTGCTGTATCTGCTCCCCTCCAACAGCCACCCTACCTGCAACCCAGTGCAGTTATGGTGTCCATACCCAGGTCGACACTGAGCCTCCTTTTGAAAAGCAGGAATGCCCTATGCATGCTCTATAACAGGGAGCACAAATGTAAACAAGAGAGAAATTTGTACCTGGAATACATGAAATACAGACATATGCGCCAATCTGTTATCTTGCTATCAGTTATTTGTGAATTAGCCAAACTATTTTTGAACTAAATTGTATTTTCAATCCATGCAACTATTTAGAATAATGATTTCTAGGGGCATATGATTATTTAAATAAGTTGTTCACTTTATTTTGGTAAGTTTTTCTCTATTTCATTTTTAACAAAGGTTTCTAAAAAAATGACATTCTGTGAAAAATTATTATTTTTCTCTAACCTTTGTTGAGGCTAAAGAAAAGAGTAAATATTACCAAAAACAGAGTAAAGATATTCACTACAATATTAAATATAGAAATCTAATATTAACTGAACTTTGGTGTTTTACTTTTGTTTATTTGTTCATTGGTAGTGGGGATTGAACTTAGGGTGCTTTACCACTCAATCACATCCCCAAACCATTCTTTATTTTGTATATTTAAATTTTTGAGACAGGGTCCCACTAAGCTGCTTAGGGCCTTGCTACGTATCTGAAACTAGCCTCAAGCTTGTGATCCTCCTGCCTCAACCTCTTGAATCACTGGGTTTTAGACTGCCACCACCTCATCCAGCAGTTTTTACGTTTTGATCTTGGTATATTACTTGTTTTCTTAAATTACCCTGATGTTATATTACTCTCTTACATTAATCCAGTGTTCTTTAATTCATTTATCTCTAACACTCTATCTTAAGCTCCATCTGGTCTCTGATACAGCTGTTTAGCATGGTGTTATCCATAAACTTGTCCTTAATTGTTGCCTGGTTTTTATGTGGGTGTTAGTTCCATGAGAGATGTTTAGAAATCAAGATGTAACGAAATTTAGTCCATGATCTGTGTTCCTAACCACCAACTGTTTTCATAACCTCGGACGTTATCTTTCAGTGCTCTGTTAAGTGTGGCAAAGGAGTGCGTCATCGGACTGTGCGCTGTACTAACCCCAGAAAGAAATGTGTCCTCTCCACCAGACCCAGAGAGGCTGAGGACTGTGAAGATTATTCAAAATGCTATGTGTGGAGAATGGGCGACTGGTCTAAGGTGAGAATCATCCTGTGCATCCCTAAAAATAAGTTTCAGTGATGTCACTGTTATTCCAGCTACTACGACCACATGGTACAGAGTTGGGAAGTTTTGGAGAATACAGGTAAAAATCTTGGGGTGTGGAGTATTTTAACTCAGGTTCAAATCCTGTCCATCTGTTTGTGATTCATGATTACTATAGATTTGTATAATACGTTAAAGAAAACCAAAAAGCACATGCCACCATATTAGACACAAAGGCAGTCCTCAAAAACTAATAGCTATTATGATTATTGTTTTGTTACTAGTTTGGGTTGATATAGTTCATTCTTAGAATATTTTTGTATGTTTAAATTTTATATAAGTGAAGAAAATACCTAACCCATTTACTCACAGACCCCTATTTTAAGATGAAATTCTGATCAGACCTGCGTGAAAACTGCTCTAAAATACCAGTTTTCAGAAATATTAGTATTAATTAACTCATTCTACGTTCAGCTGGGACATTTTTTACTTATTATCATGGAAGCACAAAACTTTATGACATATAATTATTTATTATTATTATTAATCTTTTATTCTTCCATTTCTTAATAAATGGAAAAAAGTAAAAGTTCTGGGGCATGGTGGGGAGCATGGTACTTACTCAAATGCAACCTGATGAACTTCTGGGAGAAACACAGCAATTATATCTTTTTTCCAGCATTGCCCAACATGAAATTCTTGACATATAAAATCTAAGCTATTTCATTGTAACTCTTTCTTTCTTCCTTCCTTAACAAAAGTTTGCACATTTACATTGTCTCTGAGATCTCTGTAAACTATACTTTATTTCTACTACTTTCAACATTCAAAATTTCCTCTAAGATCAGAGACAAGACAAGTGTGTTAATCTCACCACTCTTATTCAATATAATGCTGTAAAATCTAGCTAAAATAGTTAGGCAAAAAAAAAAAAAAAAGAAAGAAAGAAAGAAATAAAAAGAAAAAGCAAGAATACAAATAAGAAAGGAGAAGGTCAAATTATGCCTTTTTGCTGTTGGTATGTTCTATATAGAGAAACTATTACTTACCAACTTCACCAAATGATTTTAGAACTAATAAATTCTGCAAAGTAGCACAACAAAAAATCTACATAAAAAATCAGGGCTGGAGTGGTGGCTCAGTGGTTATAGCACTTGCTTGGCATGTGCAAGGACTTGGGTTTAAACCTTAGCACCATGTACACAATGATGTGTTGGAGCAATGAAAGCTACATGAAAAACTAAATAAAATTTATTCTCTCTCTCTCTCTCTCTCACTCATTGTCCCTCTCTCTTTAAAAAAAATCACTAGCTTTACAATGAATTTGTTTGAAAGATATTAGAAAAACAATCACATTCACAATAACCATACATAATAACAACAACAACAACAATAAACTTAGAAATAAACCTAAGTATATGAAAGACCTCTACAGCGAAAACTACAAACACTGAATAATAAAACTGAAGAAGGCATTAGAAGGTGGAAAGACTACCCAAGTTCATGGATTAAGAGAATTAATACAGGGGTTTCCTATTAGGTGGGCTGCAGGAAGACTGCTTTTCATTTGGCTCCAAGAGGGGATGAAAAAACTCCCATACCAGCTACATAGCTGTGAAGTGTTTTTAGGGGGAAATCATCACTGGAGTACAGCACTAGTTGGGAGAGATTTTTGGAGGATTAGAGATTTGGATGCAAGTGGAAAAGAGGGATTGTATCCGTCCCAGCTGGGTCAAGCCAGCTATGACTGCCATTGCTCCCAACTGGCAAGGGATTGGGGAAGGAGCTGATCCATAATATGCAATTTCATCTGCTCCCAAGAAGCAGCCAGAGAATTGTCTAAACAAAGATTTAATAAAGGGACTAAGTGAAAAAATTCAAGAGATGAAAAACTCCATCACCAAAGAAATAGACATACTGAAGAAGGAATTAATGAAACTAAAATTTGCAATCACATCAGAGGAACAATGGAGGAATATAATAATAAACTTACTTCTATATAAAACAGAACTTCAACACTTGAAGAAAGAACTTCTGACAATGAGGAAAGGCAGAGTAAGCTTGAATGCACAGATAGATAACAAAAAAGAAAAAAAAAACAGAGCACAAACAGATTTTCCAAAACGTCTGGGATGAAATTAAAAGAAACAATCTAAGAGTATTTGAAATACAGGAAGAAATCAAAACACACACACACACACACACACACACACACACACACAAACGGTATAAGGAACATTCTCAAAGAAATACTTAAAGAAAATATTTCCCATATAAAAATAGAGTCAGATATGCTCATCCAGGAGGCTTACAGGATACCCAGTAGACCTAATCAAATGAGAAGCTCACCAAGACACAACATACTCAAAATGTACAAGGAAAGAATATGAAAAGCTGTAAGAGAAAAACAGCAAGTCACATTCACAGGCAAATCAATAAGGAAAGGATCACATCTGACTTTTCAGCTCAGACTCGAGAAGCAAAAGATCCTAGAAGATCGTTCAATGTAGGTTGACCACAACAAGCAGCCAAGAATACTATATCCAGCAAAACTCAGCTTCAAATTTGATAGGGAAATAAGAACATTTCATGATAAGCTCAAACTTGTAGCATTTATGAACAGAAAACCAGCATTACAAAGAATCCTCAAAGACAAACTCCAGATAGAAGAATAAACAAACAATCCTCAAAACCCACAGAGGAAATTCAGTAAATGTGCAAACTATCAATAGACAACCAAGACAGCACAGAATTTGCTAATAATATACGACGACTGTGAACCACAACCACATAACTCTCCTAACTCTGAATGTGAATGGTCTCAATGCACCAATCAAAAGACACAGACTAGTGGATTGGATTAAAAAATAAAAGCCAACAATATGCTACTTACAGTAGATCCAACTTATAGCCAATGATATATCCACAGATGGAGAGTGAAAGGAAGGAACAAAATTTACCAGGCATACAGCCCAAGAAAGCATGTTGGTATTGCAGTACTTATATCTGACAAAGTAGATTTCAAACAAACTAATCAGAAGGATAAACAAGGCCACTACATTCTAGTAAGGGGAACAGTACAACGGAAGATAAAACCATAGTAAATATATGCTCTCCAAATATAAGTGCTCCCAACTATGTGGATAAATTACTCCATGACATAAAGCCACTTGTGGACCTCAATAAAATAATACTGGGAGACTTTAATACTCCTCCATGAACAATAGACAGATCATCAATGGAAAAAAAATCTACAACCTAAACAACTCCATAAATCAAATGGACTTAATGGATATCTATAGACTATTCCACCCCAAATTGCTCAATATTCCTTCTACTCAGCTATACATGGATATTTCTCCAAAATAGATCATATTCGAAGCTGGAGTGATGGCTCAGCAGTTACCACACTTGCCTGGCATGCATGAAGATGTAGGTTCGAACCCCTGCACCACATGCACAAACAATGGAGTGTCAGAGCAAAGAAGGCCACATGAAACACTAAAAAAAATTGATTCTCTCTTTCACGCTCTCACTGTCCCTCCCTCTGTTAAAAAGCAAACAAACAAAAAAAAAAAACTAAGTAGATCATATTCTAGTACACAAAGGAAATCTCAGCAAATATATAAAAGTAGATGTTATTCCATGTATTCTATCAGACCATGAAACCATGACCTTAGCTCATAACACCAGAAATTATAACAGAAAAACACACATATACATGAAGAATGATTAGTGTTCTATTAAGTGAAGAATGGATCCAAGACAACATAAGAACAGAAATCAAGAAATTCTTGGAAGTGAATGAGAATGAAGACATAACATATCAAAACCTCTGGGACAGCATGAAAACATTCTTTTTTTAATTGAGAAATTTATTTTTGAACAACCATACAAGTTATTAACAAAATAATATAAAATATGTATAGATTCTAGATATTAGATTTACCCCCAGGAGTGCCCCCCCAATTACCCACCCTTATCCCTCCCTTCCCCTTCTCACGGTATCTCTAAAAAAGTATTAGGCTGTATAACATTACACCTTATCTGGATTAACACATGATAGTAGACCACCTTTCTCAATGGCCAGGGTCTAGTTCCATCTTCCCCCGATGAGTGGAGACAATCAACCGTTGGTTCTCTGGGTTAAACTGATTTTATTCAGTGTAATTTCTTCCATAGCCATCCATTTACCTTCAAAGGCTGCAATATCATTGTTTCTAATTGCTGTGTAAAATTCCATGGTATATATGTACCACAGTTTTTGGATCCATTCATCCAGTGAGGGATATTCTTAAGGGAGAAATTTATAGCACTGAGTGCCAACATTAAAAATCAGGAGCAATCCTGAATAAATAAGCTTTGCTCCACCTAAAATCCCTACAAAAGGAAGAACAATCTATCCCAAAGCCAGCAAAAGGCAAGAAATAATCAGGATCAGAGCTGAAATCAATGAAATTAAAAACAAACAAAAAAAATGAACAAAACAAAGAACTAGTTCTTTGAAGAAACAAATAAAATTGACAGATCCCTAGCCACTCTCACTAAAAGAGGGAAATGAAGGAAATCAACAAAATCACAATAAAAAGGGAGCAATCACCACTGACCGCACAGAATTCCAAGTAATCATTAGAGTATATTGTGGAAAACTATATGCCTCTAAATTAGATAATCTGGAAGACATGGACAAATTTGTAAAATAATTAGTGCAATCTTTCTCCTCAAGTAGACAACAATGATGTTCATAAACATCATTCCCTGTAATAGCAAGACCTCATATCTCCCCTTCAACAAAGACCTCAGGAATATAATTCATTTTCTTAATTTTCACATTATAAATACAAACAAGGCTGTAGTAAGCATATTTAACACTATTCTAAGGGAAAACATGATGATGACCTTTCCTATTGTTTTTTTAATACTTATGTGCAGGTTCTTTGAAAAAAATAAATAAAATTGACAGACCCCTAGCCAATCTCACTAAAAGAAGGAGGCAAATGAAGCAAATCAATAAAATCACCAATTAAAAGGGAATGATCACCACTGACACCATGGAAATCCAATGAATTGTAAGAACACATTTTGACCAACTATATGCCTATAAATTAGATAATCTGGAAGACATGGACAAATATCTACACACATACAACATTCCCAAATTGACACAGGACGATATTGAAATCTTAAAGAGCCCAATAACAGGCACTGAAATCCATACAGCAATTAAAAGCCTTCCAGATAAGAAAAGCCCAGGAAATGATGGAATCCCCACTGAGTTTTACCACACATAGAAGGAGGAGTTAACAACTCTCCTTCTTAAGCAATTCCATGAAATGTAAAAGGAGGGAACTCTCCCAAACACTTTTTATGAGGTATCCATAACTCTGGCACCAAAACCCAACAGAGAAACATCAGGAAAAGAAAACTACAGACCAATATGCCTGATGAGCATCAACACAAAAATTCTTAAATAGGTTCTAGGAAACCATATTCCAAAACACATCAAGAAAAGATAATTTGCCATGATCAAGTAGGCTTCATTCCTGAGATGCAAGGCTGGTTGAACATACACTTATCAATAAATGTGATTCATCACTCAAACAGAATTAAGGACAAAATTCATATGATCATCTCTATTGAAGCAGAAAAGGTCTTTGATAAAATCCAGCACCCATGTATGCTCAAAACTCTACAGAAGATAGGGATCAAAGGCATTTATCTTGACTATGTAAAGTCCATACATGACAAATCCTCCTCAGTTAATATGATACTAAATGGAAAAAAGCTGAAAGCATTTCCACTAAACTCAGGACAAGACAAGGCTGTCCACTCTCACTACTTTTATTCAGTATAGTTCTTGAGACCCTATCCAGAGCAATCAGGCAAGAGAACGAAATCAAAGGGATAAGAACAGAAAGGGAGGAAGGCAAAATATCCCTTTTTGCTGATGACATGATCCTATATCTGAAGATCCCAAAACTTCCACCAGAAAACTGCTTGAACTTATAAACAGATTTAGCAAAGGTATCAGGCTACAAATCAACACCCATAAATCAGTAGCTTTCCCATACACTAACAATAATAGGGCAGAAGAAGAAATCAGGAAATCAGTACCATTCACAATATCCTCAAAAAGAATAAAATACTTGGTAAAGAATGTAACAAGGGAAGTAAAAGACCTCTACAACAAAAATTATTGAACATCAAAGAAAGAAACTGAAGAAGACCTGAGAAGATGGAAAAATGTTCCATGCTCTTAATTAGACAGAATTAATACAATTAAAATGGCCATTCTGCCAAAATTGCTCCACAGATTCAGTTCAATTCCCACTGAGATACCAATGTCATTCTTCATATATATAGAAAAAGCAATTGTCAAATACATTTGGAACAATAAGAAACCCAAAATAGCCAAAAATATAATACTAATCAAGAAAGAGGAAACAGATAGATTTTGCATTACCAGATCTAAAATTATACTATAGAGCTTTAGTAACAAAAACAGCATGGTGTTGGTATCAAAATAGGAATTAAGACCAATGGAGTAAAACAGAAGACTTTGAGACAAACCCACAAATCTTTAAAAATCTAATATTTGACAGAAGGACAGAAGGAGTCAAAATATAACATGGAGGAGAGATAGCCTATTCAACAAATGGTGCTGGACAAATTGGATAAGCATTTGCACAAAGTTGAAATTCAATCCTTATTTCTTACCTTGCACAAAAATCAAATCAAAATGTATAAAGGAACAAGGAATTAAACCAGTTACCATACAACTGCTAGAATGAAAATTAGGACCAACACTCTACCATTTGGGAGTAGGCAAAGACTTTCTCAACAAGGTTCCCAAAGTGAAAGAATTAAAGTCAAAAATCAATGAACGGGATGCCATTTAGCTAAAGAGTTTTTTCTTAGTCAAGGAATTGGTCAAAATTGTCAAGAGAGATCCTACAGAATGGGAGAGAACTCCCTGTGATTCCTTTTATAAGGGACTAATATCCAAAATTTACAAAGAACTCAAAGAATTTAATACCAGAAACATGAACAATCCAATCAATAAATGGGCTGGAGAGCTAAATAGAAACTTCTCAACACAGGAAATTGAGCAAGCCAATGAGTACATGAGAAAGTGCTCTAAATCACTAGTGATGAGAGAAATGCAAATCAAAACTACATAAAGATTTCACCTCACTCCAGTCAGACTGGCAAAGATGAAGAATACAAACAGTAACAAATTGTGAAGTGGTTTGGGGGAGATAGGAACACTAGCACACTCTTGGTGGAACTGCAGACTGATACAGCAACTTTGAAAAGCAGTGTGGAGGCTCCTTAAAAAACTTAGGGATGTAGCCACCATACAAACCAGCTATCTCTCTTCTGTGTATTTTCCAAGAGGAGTTAGAATCAGCACATTTTAGCAGCACAGTAAAATCTATGTTCATAGCAGCTTAATTTACAATAGATAAATTATGGAACCAATCCAGATGCCTCTCACTGGATGAATGTATACAAAAGCTGTGGTATATATTTGCAGTGGAGTTCTACTCAGCAATTAGAAACAACAATATTGTGGCTTTTGAGGGTAAATGGATGGCAATGGAAGAAATCATAGTGATCAAAGTTAGCCAAACCCAAAGACTCAAGGGTCAAATATTTTCCCTCATTTGTGGAGACCAGAGCAAAACCCAGGCTTGGGTGAAAGGTTGTCAGACTCATGTATTAGACCCAGGAAAGGCATAGCTACACATAACACAGGGACACAGGGAACCATAGATAAGTGTGCGGGGGGAAAGGATTGGTATTGGTAGAGGTGGTAGGGAGGGGAGAAAAATAAATAAATGTTCTTTGCATAATAAATGTCAAAGAATTAATATAGTTTTTAATTGGTCATACTACCCCAATGTCGTCTGTTGTCAATTCAATCCCCATTAAAATACAAATGAAATTTTATACAGAACTAGAAAATAATCCAAAAAAGAATACGGAAATACAGAAAAGCCTGAATAATCAAAGCATTACTGAACAAGATGAGCAATGTCAGATGCAGGCCAATAATAGATAACAAAACATACTACAGTCATAGTAACAAAAACTGCGTGGCATTGGCATGGATTGGCTGGCAGCATTGCTGTGGGTCTGTGGTGAGGCTGAGCATCATGTTGGGGAGGTCATGGTGGAGATAATTTCTTACCTACTGGTAGCCAGTAAACAGAGAGAAAAGGAGGAAAGGGATAATGAAAAGATATACCCTTCCAGGGCATGCCTTCAGTGACCTGCTTCCTCCAACTAATCCCCATACACTACAGTTTCCATCACCTCCCAGTAATGCCATCAAAATATGAGTCTGCCAATGGATTAATCAACTGATGAGAGTCCTCCTAATCTAATCATTTCCCAAAAGCCTCATCTCTGAACATTGGTGCCTTAGGGATTAATCCTCCAACACATGAGCCATTGGGGGACAGTTCGTTTCCAAATTATAATACCATGATCTTTCACCAACTGATTCTCAACAAAAGTGCAAAAAATATATTGGATAAAGGACAGCCTCTTTGATGAATGGTGCTGGGAATGCTGGATATTCACATGTAGAAGATTGAATTTATACCTCTCTCACCCTGTACAAAAATCAACTTAAAATGAAATCAAAGACCTTCATCCTTGAGAATACTAGAAGATAACATAAAGAACATTTCAAGATACCAGTATAGACAATGATTTCCTGAATAGGATTTCACTAGCTCAGGAAATAAAGCAAGAAATGACAAATGGGATTATATTAGATTTAAAAGCACAGCAAAGGAAGCAATCAAAAGAGGGAAGAGATAGCATACAGAAAGGGAGAAAATTTTCTCCAGCTACTTATCTGATGAAGGATTAATATCTATAATATTTGACCAACTCAAAAAAGTTATCACCAATCAAATATGTAACAATCAATACGTGAGCAAATGAGCTGAAGAGATACATTTTAAAAGATAAGGACAAATAACCAATAAATATATGATAAAATGCTTAAAACTTTCAGCTGTCACAGAAATGCAAATGTTAATGACACTGAGATTCCATCTCACTCTTAGAATGGCTATTATCAAGAAAACAAAAAATAAGAAATGCTGATAAGGATGCAGGGGGAAAAGAATGCCTTATACAATATTGGTTCAAATGTAAATTTGAAAATCCTATTGAGATTCCTTATAAAGCTAAAAATAAAACTACAGAGTGATCCTAACTATATCACTCCTGGGTGTTTATCCAATGGAAATGAAGACAGAATAGAAAAGAGAAGCCTGTACTTGTATATCCGTGTTGATTGGGACACTATTTAAATAGCTAAAATATGGAATCAGGCTAAGTGTCCATTAGCAGATGATATCATGCCTTTGCAGGAAAATGAATGGAACTAGAGGACATCATATTAAGCAAAATAAAACCAGACACAGAAATTCAAGTATTACATGTTTTGTCTCAAACATGGAAATGGGAAAAAAATCACTGGCAGTAAAAGAGGAACTATTAGAGGAATGGAAGGTGACTGGGAGAATAGGGGAGAGAGAAACACAAGAGAGTGTAGAAAGGACTTTGGGAGTGATCAGAGCTCAATAGATGCATATATGGGAATGCTACAACAAACCCCACTAACTTGTACACTTAATATGTATTAGTTATGATAATAATAAATCACATTGGGACTCATCACCGGATGCATTTGTAAATGATATAAATCGATGCTAACTGCAAAAGAAACTTTTAGCCATTCCTTGTAGCTTTTAATTGGTGAACCAGGTAAAGAAACTTCACAGTTCAGAGTGAACAACTTTCAAGTAGCAGAGAATTCCAAATTAAATATTACCAGTTTCTTTCATGTTCAGGATTTATGTATTTATGTTTCACTGAATCTAAAGGAAAGAAATAGAGTAGGATGATAGGTAGGAACACTAGCTTGGAATTCAAGAGATAAGGGATATCCTCATTGCTTAGATGAGTAAATTGGTTAAGCCATTAAATGCCTTTGTGTATTTGTTTCCATATCAGTAAAATAAGGGAAACTACAGCAATCGAACTTTGAAGCTACAGGTATATTAATTCTTCCTTGCTACCCTTCTATCATAGAGACCCATTTATTTCAGCTAGTGAAATTCTGAAGTTTTCTTTGATTGAAACAGTTCTGTCCTATGAAAACTGTTTGGAAACAGGATAGAGGAACCATATTTTTTCAACTACAGCAATAAATAGAATTATTTTAAATAATAGGTTTTATTAATCCCCAGTTGACTGTAAAACCCCAAAGATGTAACAAAGATCCAGGTTTAATTATAATGTTTGACACAGTGTTAGAAGCTCATACAGTGCTACATGTGGAAATATGATTAGTAAATCCTATTCTCGTGACAAATACTATTACTTTTGATTAATAAAATATACCTATTTTAGACTTTGGTTAAATCTCAAGAAAAACCAAAATTAACTGGGGAGATTATAAAAAAATTGATCTTTATTTTTTGTTCTTAATTTGAAAGTACTTGTTCTTCCATTTTACCACAATTATATACATATAATTCTTAAATATACTAGGATTGTAATAATTTTAATTGGGTTTGTTGCATTACTGTAAAACTTCTCAGCTAGAACACAGCTTTTATGAGTGAGGGAGAAAAAATGAATGGCTCCAATAATCATTCATCTTTATCCCAAGCTGTTTTATTTTTATTAGTTACTCTGTTTGTTCTTTGCTTACTTAGAAGATCCATTGTGTTGTAGGTTCTCCTCCGCCCCTTTAGAAACTCCGTTCATGTCAACACATCTTCTCTCTTCTTTGAGGCCACATTTCCTTCTGTACTTTGAGGTCTCTGTATCACAAATTCTAACAACAGTGTGCACAAATTAAAACCAGTGGCTCCATGTGAATCTTATTGATTTTTTTCCCTCATTTTATACTTCTAAGATACCACTTTCATGTTAAAAGGAAGACGGTCCCAAACAATTAAGGAGAGAAGGCATGATGCTGTGGTTATTAAGTGCTCAAAGTATTCAGGGACAGAGAAAACACATAGATCTCTTATTCTTATCAGCTGTGTCACTGGAACAGAAATAGTAACAAGATGTGTGCGGTTGTGGCTGGATTTCTGTGTTCCTCTGAGGTCAATTAATCTATCAACTTCACTCAAATTCTACTCATATTTTTAAACTATGAATACACCTAAGAGGAGTTAAAACTAAGCCTTGAGTTGGCTTTGATCAGGAATATTCAATGTGCTACGTACAATGCTTAACAGTATAAAAAAGAAAAAAGAAAAATCTACTCCTCTCTTAATAAAATAGAGGTAGCTCAGGGAACCAGGGAACCAGCTAAAAGAAAAGTGTGTGTTCAGATTCTCCCACTGCCTAAGAGTTGTTCACCACTACTGGGGAAAGGTAATGTTGGCTACATGGAGGAAAGAATATGGCAAATGCCTCAACTTTGATCATTTCATTTATATCAGCCTACATGATGTCTTGCATTTATGTTTTGGGTGGTTCTGTGTAAACAGTGGAAGAATTAACCTAAGCTTGAAAGGGGGAAAAAGAGATCCAGGTATAGTGAAAGAGAGAAAACTATTATAAGATTATCATCTCTGATTTCCAAGTAGATAGAATGCATCCTTATTGAACATTTTTCATGTTTACATCTTGGACTAGAAAATTGGCAAAAATAGGACAAGTGTTTGCTGCTGTTAACAATTGCCACCATCATACGTCACATTCTGACTACACCTATGATGTGAATATGACCTGAAAATCTTTCCTGGGAGAATACAACACATATGTTTCTTAGCAATATAAATCTGAAATCACTCTTTTAAGCTGTCCTGAGTATGGAACACAGAATTGAAATATTGCAGTTTCTTGCATTTAATAAAATGACATATTTTCTGCCTGAATTTGACCTTTTTGCCTTTACTTGAACTTCTGCGATTTCTGGTTTGCATTATTGGAGACCAGGTATACAGAAAATAGAATGTTTTATAATCTACTTGTTAACACAGAGCTTGATCCTTTATGAAGTTTTTATAGATCTTACTCTTCCATGTGGCATTAATAAGTGATTTATATTTATTCAACTGCTTTAATTATAAATCAGATACCTTATAATTTTAATTATCCTTGGTTATTCTTAGATTCAGTTTCTACTGTATGATTTAATTTTATTCAGTTCTTTAAAATTCTACAAAATGAACAGTTTGGGCCGCATATCAAATGATGACATTATTAATGGATATTTGGACTAGAGATTATGAGTCTTTTTGAAATGATGTAATCTAAAGTAATGCTGGAAGCACAGTGAATCACTTTGGATGATTTACATTTATAGCTAGTTGGGTATATATCTTTGTTCAGAAATGATAGATAAAAATCTGGAGTACAATGAGTCATTCTAAAATTTTCATACAAATAGAAACTACAATCATTTCATCATGTTCATTTGAATATAAGAAGAATTAGATGAAGAATCTATAAACTAAGAGAATTCTTCCTAATGAATAGGGGAAATATATTAGTTTAAATACATCTGTTTTAATTATACAAATTATTTTGGGTGAATGAGAAATCTACTTATTTTGTAGTTATCCTTATAGAGAATATTTTCTAGTTTCATGTAGTTCTAATTTTTCTTAATTTTTCAATGTTTTTAATAGTGCATTATAGTTACACACAATAGTGAGATTCATTTTGATATATTCATACATGCATGGAATATAAATCACTGCATTTGAGTTCCCAGAACTTCTGCTTTCCTTCCTCTTCTCCTTCCCCTTATTCCCCTTCATCTACTCCAGTGGTCTTCCTCCCACTTGTTTACTATTTTTCATTTAGTGATTTAGAGGTATTCATAAAGGTGGAATTCAATGTTGTGTATTCATATGAGCATATAGCATTGTTTGTTCAATTTCCTTTGCCATTTCTTCCTTTTTCCCATCCCCTTTCCCTCCTCCTTTATCCGCTTCTCTACTTCATTCACCTTCCTTATATTTTTATGGGATCTCTCTATTTTCTTCCCCTTATTGTGCTCTGAATTCTGCATAGGAGATAAAACACTGCACCTTTGACTTTCTGAGTCTGGCTTATTTCACTAAGCTTGATGCTCTCCAGTTCCATCCATTTACCAGCTAATTCCATGATTTCATTCTTCTTTATGGCTGAGAAAAAACTCCATTGTGTTTGTGTGTGTGTGTGTGTGTGTGTGTGTGTGTGTCTATGTATGTGTGTGTATCACATTTTCTTTGTCTATTCATCATTTGATGGGCACCTGTGCTAGTTCCAAAATTTAACTACTGTGAATTGTGCTGCTAGAAATATTGATATTTTTGTATCAATATACCATGCTAACTTCAGTTCCTTTGGAGAAAAGGCAAGGAGTAGGATAGTAGAATCATATATTGCTTCCACTCCTAGTCTTTTGAGAGATCTCCACACTGCTTTCCAAAGATTTTATTCTAATTTGCAATCCCAACAACAATGCTTCTTTTCCCCCATATGTTTGCCAGTGTTTACTATTACTTATATTTTTGATAATTGCTATTCTAAATAGAGTGAGATAAAATCTCGGTGGTATTTTTGCTTTGATTATCCCAAGTTGCTAGTGATATTGAACACTTTTTTCATATATTTGGTTGGCCATGTGTGATTTTTTTTTGAGAAATGTCTGTTTAGTTCTTTTGCCTATTTATTAATTGACTGGGTTATTTGGGTTCTTTTCTTTGTTTCAGTTTGGTGGTTTTTTTTATTCTTTAAGTATTCTAGGTATATATACTCTGATGGAGGAGTTGCTGGTGAAGATTTTCTCCCATTCTCTAAGCTCTCTTATAATGCTTTTAGCTATTTTCTTTGCTGTCCAGAAGCATTATAACTTGGTGCCATTCTGTTTATTGATTCTTGGTTTAATTTCTTGAACTTCAGGAGTCTTACTAAGAAAGTGGAAGCTTGTGCCCATATATTGCAGTGTGGATCCTATTTTCTTCTAGGAACTGTGGAATTTCTAGTCTAATTCTTAGGTCTTTCATCCACTTTCAGTTGACTTTTGTGCAGTGTGAAAGATGAGGATCTAGTTTTATTCTCATACATATAGATGTCCAACTTTCCTAGCACAATTCATTAAAAAAGCTCTGTTTTCAATGTATCTTTTCAGCATCTTTGTCAAATATCAAATGGCTTTGTCTATGTGGACTTATCTCTGTCTTCTATTGCATTCCATTGGTCTTTCGGTTTTGAGGCCAATACCATGCTATTTTTGTTACCATAGCTCTGTAGTACAATTTAAAATCAGACATTGTGATGCCTCTAATATCACTCTTCTTACTCAGGATTGCTTTGGTTATTCTAGGTCTTTTTGTCTTCCAAATAAATTTTAGGTCTTTTTTATTATTTTTGAATAATGTTATTGTTATTTTCATGGAGGTTGCATTGGACCTGTAGTTTACTTTTGGTGGTATGGTAATTTTGACTATATTAATTCTGACTATCTAAGAACATGTGGTGGGGAACATATTTTTTTATCTTCTAAGGTCTTCTTCAATTTATTTCTTCAGTGTTCTATAGTTTTCATTGTAGAAGATTTCACATCCTTGGTTAGATTTTTTTCTGAAGTGTTTAATATTGTTGTGAATGGAATTTTTTCCTAATTTCTTTCTCAGCAGATAATGGTATTGGAGTAAAGGAAAGCTGAGGATTTTTTAATGCTGATCTTGTATCCTGCTACATTGATGAATATGTTTATCAGCTCTATAAGTGTTCCGGTGGAGTTTTTTTGGGTCTTCTACATATAGTATCATGTCATCAGTAAACACAGAGTTTCCCTTCTTTTCCTATTTATATCCCTATATCTTGCCTAATTTCTCTTGCTAGAGTTTCAAGAACTACATTGAATAAGAGTGGTGAGAGTAAAATCTTTTTCTTTTTTCTGATTTTAGAGGAAATGCTTTCAGTTTTTCTCCATTTCATGTGCTGTTGGCTTTGGGAATATATATATATATATATATATATATATATATATATATAGGCACCCAGTGCTATGCATAGCCTTGATAATATTGAGGTAAATTCTTCTGACCCCAGCAATTTCTTTTCTCCAGTGTTCTTGACGTGAATGGGTATAGGATTTTGTCAAAGGCTCTTTCTACTTCTATTAGATGATCATATGATTCTTGTCCTTAATTTTATTTAAGTGATAAATTATATTCATTGATTTGTGTGTGTTTTAACAACCTTACATTCCTGAGTTGAAACTCAGTTGATCATGGTCTACTATCTTCTGAATGTGTTTTTAATAAGGTTTGCTAATATTTTATTACGGAGTTTTACATCTGTGTTTATCAAGGATTTTGGTTTGTACTTTTCCTTGATGTGTCTTTGGTTTTGGTATCAGGATGATTCTGACTTCAAAGAATGAATTTGGCAGTGTTACCTCCAAATGTGTTACATTTCATGGAATATTTTGAGGCAGATTGGCATTCATACTTCTTTAAAAGTCTGGTAGAATCCATATTGTCCTGGACTTCTGTTTGTTGGAAGGCTTTTTTTGGGGGGGGGAGATAGAATCAATTTTATTTATTTTTTCATCTGGCCTTTGTTTCTCCAACACTTAATTGTGTATGTGATGCTGGGGTTTGAACCTGGTCCTTGTGCATGCCAGGTGACCACTGCAACTGCTGAGCCATTGTTCCAGCCCCTGTTGAAAGGCTTTTAATTATTGCATCAATATCATTGCTTGATACTGGTCTGTTTAGGTTTTCCTTATTATCATAGTTCAATCTGGGAAAGTCATATGTGTTGAGGAATTTGTCAGTGTATTTTAGATTTCCAGTTTATTAGAATATAAATTTTCAAAATAGTTTCAATAATACTCTGAGTTTCAGAACTATCTGTGGTGAATCTCCTTTCTCATCTCTAATTTTATTGTTTTGAGTCTTGTCTCTCCCTCTGTTAGTTTGGCTACTTGTTTATCAAACTTGTTTATCATTTGAAAGAACTAACTCTTTGTTTCATTGATCTTTATATTTTTTTATTCCAAATACTATTAATTTCAGCTCTGGTTTTATTTCCTGTCTTCTAATGAAGAATTAGTGTCTTCTTCCTTTTACATAATCTTCAAGTGTAACATTAGATTATTTATTTGGAATCTTCCTGTTTTATTTTGTTTTTCAACATGGGTATTCAATGCTATGAATTTTTTCCGTTAGAACAGTATGGATGTACTTCCTCAGAGATTTTGATATGTTGTATCTATGTTCTCATGTGTTTCTAAGAATTTTTTAAATTTCTCCTCTGATTTTTTTCTGTGACCCATTCCTCATTCAAAAGTGTGTTATATAATCTCCAGGTTTTAAAAAATAGTTTCTGCTTTTCATCTTATAATTGATTTCTAATTTCATTCCATTATGAAGTAATTAGCTCTTTTTTATTTACTAAGACTTGCTTTGTGTCTGAAAATATAAGCTAATTTACAAAAGGATCCATGTGTTGCTGAAAAGAAAATGAATTTGGTTGCTGTTAGATGAAATAGTCTCTGGATGTTTGTTAGATCTATTTGATTAATAATTTATTTTAAGTTCTGAGAATTCTTAGTTTATGTATGGATGACCTATCTGTTGGTAAGAAAAGTGTGTTGAAATCACCCACTATATATGGGCTCTATCTGATTCTTTATATTGAGTGAGATTTGCTTTATGTACATGGGGGCACTAAGTTTTGGGTGAAAAATATTTATAATCATCATGGGTTGTTGTTGGATGGTCTCCTTAAGCAGTTTTAAGTCACCTTCTTCACCTCTTCTGATTAATTTTGACTTCAAGTCAGATAAGAGAGTAGCTACTCCTGTTTGATTTCAGTCTGCATTTGCATAGTATATCTTTTTTCATGCTTTCACCTTCAACCTATGGATATCTTTGACTATAAGGTGAGTCTCTTGTCAACAAAATATAGTTGAATCTTGTTTATTTAACTTATCCTGCCAATCTGTGTCCTTTGATTGAAGAATTAAGACCATTTGCATTTGGTGTTGTTTTATAGATAATTTTTACTTCCTGACATTTCAACTTATTTTGATGTTTAATTCACATGTGATTTTCTTTTAATTTACTATTCTAGTGAAATTTATCCATTTGCTTGTTTTGACATGTATATTTATTTCTTTTGCATGAAATATTTCATTAAGTGTGTTTTGTTGTGCTGCCTTAGTGGTTATGAATTCTTTCAGTTTCTGATTATCATGGAAGATTTTTATTTCACTTTCAAGTGTAAAGGATAGTTTTGTTGTATGTAGCAAGCTTTCTTGGCACTCATTTTCTTTCAGGTCTTGGTACATATTATTCCAAGCCATCCTGATTTGGAGAGTCTGGACTAAGAGATTAGTAGAAAGTCTAGTTGACTTAATTCTAAATGTGACCTGTTATTTCTCTTGCAGCTTTTAAAACTATATTCTTTCTATTTGTGTTAGATATTTTAATTTTAATGTGTCATAGGATTTTTTAACTTTTATTAGGGTTCTAAATGCATCTTATATTTGGGTTTCCATCTCATTCCTAAAGTTTGGAAATTTTTCTGATATTATTTCATTGACGATCTTATAGACTCTTCCTTTAGTTTCTATGTTGGTATATTCTTCTATACAAATGATTCTTAGATTTGGTCTCTTAATTTTATCCCAGATTTCTTGAGTATTATTGTTATGGTCTTTTAACATCTTTTCTTTATTGTAAGCTTTATTTTCAAGATTATATACTTTGTCTTTGTGACCTGAAAATCTTTATTCTTTATGGTCTAACCTATTTGTGATACTTTCAACTGAATTTTTAATTTTATTTCTTGAATCTTTCATTTTTAGGATTTGTTTAGTTCTTTCTGAGAAGCTCTCTTTATTGAAATGATTGTTCACTTCCTGTGGATGGGCTGTAGAGGTGTGGGCCTGCTGCCCCCTCTGGAGTGTGCAGGTCACAAGTTGGTCAGCTTGTACTAGGGCACACTTGGCAGTAGCTGGTGTAGGTAGTATGCTTCTCTATCACCCCTTTGTGAGGTGTATGCATGTGGTTTTTTCATGGCTGCTTGGGATTATCCCAAGCACCAATGACACCTTCTGTCATTGCCAGCTTTTCCACTGCTGTGACCAAAAGTTACAACAAGAACAATGTAGAGGAGGAGAGTTTATTTGGCACTCACAGTTTCAGAGTTCTCAGTGAATAATGGTGAACTCCAAGGATCTGTGCCTGACTGAGAAGGGCATAACGGAGGAAGGCAGCTCAGGACATGACAGTCAAGAAACAGAAAGAGCTGTTCTCATCAGGGACAAAATATAAGCCCCTCCCCTCAGTGACCTACCTCCTACAGACAAACTCTACCTGCCTACACTTACCCAGTTAATTCATTCTACTGATTTAGCTTGCTGATGATTTTAAAGCTTTCATAATCCAGTGTTTTCACCTCTAATCTTTCTTGCATTGTCTCATGCATGCAGTTTGCTGAACACCTCCCATCTAAACCATAACACTTTCTATGGGTACACAAATTTGGATGAGAATCGAGTTAACTGGCAACTCTGGGACTCTCAACTCTGTGCCCTCTGAGAGGTGCTGAGGCATAGGAGCCATATCTGTCGTTGCTACAGTTCTCTTGCCAGCTGGTGCTTGTTAGGCCAAGTTTTGGGGTGTTTTCTCTGTCATCTACCTCTCTGTCATTTTTTTCATATCTTTGCTGTGGAGGAGTTAAGGGTTGTTACCTAGATCCACTCTGCCATCTTGAGAGTGGAGTTATCAATCTTGAAATGGAGTTTAATAATTTTTTTGCATCTTTTCCCAAATTGTTTTGGATAAAGAAACAACATATCTACTGCTTAACAATTTAGTTTTGTAACTATGAAAGACCTGCATATAACTGGATTATTTCTAAGAAAATAATTTTCTTTTACCACACATATTATTGATATTATTAAAATTTTTCTTGATGTATTGTCCTTGGACTCTATAATAGCTATGGGAAAACAAGTGCTCCTATTCCTAGATAGTTAACACTCAAAATATTTAAAAAGAAGCTCAAAAATGGAATGTAGAATTAATCAAGTAAATTATACCAGCTTTTTCTTTAAATATGCTTTGCATTAGTAGGCATTATAACCTCAATTGTCCCTGTGTTAAATAATTATTTTTAAATGCAGACAAGTGCAAAATCAAGAAAATTTATAATTTTACAATATATTTTTTGCTGATATACTTAAATCAAATATAGAAAGGTAAGTAGAAGACTTACTGTCCTGTCACTTTGAGCCTTATCTTTATGCAGATTGGCCAATAGTCAATTAAAGTGGCTTTATTTGCATCATTTTGCATATGCTGGAGAAAACATTCTTTAATGTCTTAATTTTGTTTAGTGGATTCTTAGAGAGACAGAGCATGTGCATTTGAAGTTTTTAATTAATTAATAGGCTTCTATAGACTCAGGGTCTGTTACCTAACCATCTACCATCTGTTTTCTTATAAGTCTTTAAAATTGACATCGATAGTTGTGTGACTTATGACATAGATAGAAACTTATGAATAATCACAGAGGGCATGTCTTTCCACTGAGTGAAAAGTCAGTGAGTCTTTGAAGAAAAGTTAAAGAAACAAACCTTAATCTGATGCAATCAAGAACATTCTGGCAGGTACAATGGCATACACCTCTAATTCCAGCTCAGAAGAAGCTGAGTTCAGAGGTTCACAAGTTGAAGGTGGCCTGGGCAATTTACCAAGACTCTGATTCAAAATAAAATTAAAAGGATTAACCAGGTGTGGTGGTACACACCTGTAAGCCCAGCAGCTTGGGAGGCTGAGACAGGATTGCAGGTTCAAAGACAGCCTCAGCAACTTAGTGAGACCCTGTCTCAAAATAAAAACATTTAAAAGAACTGGGAATGAGGCTCAGTGTTGAGGCCCCCTTGGATTTAACTGCTGGTCCCTGCCCTGCCCCCGCAAAAACAAGATATTCAAAATAAAAAGGAATGGGGATGTACCTCAGTGGTACAGTGCTCCTGGTTCAATCCCCAGTAGTGGGGCGGGGGGAAGGAACAGAAAGAAAAGTTCTGAAATAACTAGATAATATCACTTTAGTTTTTCTTTTTGTAGTGCCAGAGATTGAATATAGGGTCTTGCACATACTAAACACATGCTCTACCATAACCTGTGCCCCCAGCCAAAGATAACATGACATTTTTCGTCATGTACCTCTGTACCCCTGTGTTTTAGTGCTGTCAAAAGAAACAAAAATAATTAGATACAAAAATTCCAAAGAGATAACCCCCACCCTTGGTCAGGCTAGGACCTTAGTAGGATGGAACCCATCATATATGTACTAACTCGTTACTGCCAAAGACACAATCCCAATTAAAATTAGCTTGCAAGGGGTCCTAGAGTCTTAGTGAATATATGTATATTAGTTTTAATATAACTAAATAGAGTGATCGTTACCACTTAGTAGTGGGAAATTCAATCACCTGTTAGAGGGATTCCACATTCAAATTTAAGAAAATAATTAGCAGCAGCAGCAAATAACCAAATTAAATATCTTAGTAAAATGTAAAACAGAAAATGCTATGTGTCAACTGAAACTAGAGAATAAAAGGAGTGAATAAACTTAGAACTGCTAAAGTGGAAAACGTATGCTATCAAATAGACACAGTAAAGTGGTACATACTGCAGACCTGAATGTCATCCTAGGTATAACATTACGTTCATGCTAAGTATTCTTCAGATTTGTGTTCCCAAAGTTATGCTCTATTGAAAGCACATGCCCTGGAGTGTGCTCTACATGTATGAGAAATGCTGGCATGAAATAAAAATAAGAAAATACTCTGCTATTGGAATTTTCAGTTCCTTTAACATTCTGTATTTTGTAAACTGTA
Source organism: Aplodontia rufa (assembly GCA_004027875.1). Taxonomy (NCBI): domain Eukaryota; kingdom Metazoa; phylum Chordata; class Mammalia; order Rodentia; family Aplodontiidae; genus Aplodontia; species Aplodontia rufa. The sequence goes on from PVKS010002150.1 coordinate 79,744, forward strand.
AAGGAGAGACTATAGTATTTCCCTTCTCATCTTTTTACCAAAGGTCACTTTTGCAGAGGATGTAGCTAGTTTGTTATTTAACATAATACTCTGTATAGTGTAAATTTCAAAGGCCAATTATGTAGTTTTTTTTTTCTAACTAGCAGAAAGTTGTGGATTGAAACCTAATTGAAATAATACATAACCGTTCTTGAACTGGATTAGAGTTTATATTTATTAGTTTGTGAATATGCCTACAAGTCTATTGACATTTGGAAAAGATAACTGCTTACAATGCTTATAATTAAAAGCAATCAGATAAGATAAGAAAATTGATCAGATACCTCATGAACAAATACAAAACTATCCCACTGAAAGCTACCATTGTCAGGTCAATTAGTCAATCAATTAAACAAATCAAGGATTGTAGGCTAAGTTTTAAACTATGTGGACATTGCTCAGCCTTGACAATAAAAAATTGGAAAGAACCTGTATTCTATAAACTAGCTATATAAATCATAATATAATCAAATCATAGCATAAAGAATGGAATACTGTAGCTTTTTAAAAATATTTACAGGTAAATATGTGATGATAAGAAAATTTCTTTTAAGACCTACATTATTACTCAGTAAGTAAACAGGATGCAAAAGTTATATAGTGTCTGCAAAGGTGATATTCATGTATAATTATATATATACACATATATATATAGTTAAAATTTTCTGCAACAATGAACCAACAATAATTCATTTGAATTACATGGGAGGAAAACGTCTTCTATTCTTCTGATTTCTACCATATCCATGTATTATTTTTAGTTTTGTGAACTTGGTAGTTTCTACCTGGAATATTTAAAAAATCTTCTAAATCCCTACCTCTTTTCTTGTTGCAATATTAATAATGATTGATGTCATGCGCATAGTATATGTTGTGAAAATACAGCTCAGTGGATGGAGTTAGAAGCCCTAGTTTTAATTCTGGATCCTCTGTTCAGATAAGTTAATGAATCTAAACAAGGTAATTCATGGAAAGTTCTTAGGATAGGGTTACATACACAGAGCTACATAAATGTTGCTTTTAATGTGTCAGTGAGGAGGGGGAGAGTTGTTGCTTAATTTTCATGAAGTTAAAATGAGCAGAAGTAGGGTTCATAATCTAGGGGGAGGTAAGAAAGAGGAGGTGTTAAAGAAGACTCAGTTTAATTGTTTGGCCTGAAAATTAGTGAGAATATGACAGGAAAGCCTAGAAGAAAATTAAGTACAAGGGGGAAGATTTTGAATTCTATTTTGTACTATGTTTCATATGCTCACCAAACCAGGTATTAGTGTCTTCTGGATAGATCACAGGAGAGGGATGGTGGTGGTACTATAGTGTGGGAGTCTTCGACATCTAGATGATGTTTAAGTTTTCTAAATATAAGTGTGCCTGGAAGGGGTGAGTAGCCTGAGAAGAAAAAACACAGTCTAAGAATCTCCACTGTGCAAGGCTTAGGAGAGAGAAAGCAGCTGCTAGCAAAGGGACCGGAGAAAGGGTTATGCAGAGTGGCAGAAGGAAAACCATGAGAAACACGAGAAGGAAGGATTTTCAAGGTGTGTAATGAGATGGGAACTGACTTAGTGTTCAGGGAGGCTCCATGTCTTCATTCTCAGCTTGGAAACTCCAGCTTCCCTAGGAGAGTGTCATTGATATCCCAATAGCACATTGAATTTTGCATATCTAAACTAAAATTCCTCCTCATTTTATTTCCTCAAACTACAGACCATTCCCAAATTCCTTTTTTCTCCAAAAAATGTGTTATCATCACTTCCCAAGCCACCCTGGCTAGAGGTTATCCTTGGCACTACTTATTTTTCCATATAGTGTATGATTTTTGTCTTAATTGCTCCTTGCTCACAATATAGTGCTGCAATTTCTCAATTTTTCACTAGGGTTAGAGTAACACTTCCCTCAGCAACATATTCCTCCTCTTTCAGATCCATCCATTCAAAAGAGATGGCTTCATCGTTCTTTTCTATAGCCTAGATACTTGCAGAGAATCCCCATTGACCAATCTGTCCATGCCCAAACACTCTGGCTTTCAGAGTTTTCCAGTCTTATCTAATCTACTGATTCAGAATGGCCATCTTAATCAACCCAAGTGTTTCTGCTAAGCTCAGGCCTGAGCGGTTTTCACTTCTGTAATCCTTGTGGTTTTGTCTGTAGAGTTTCCTTGTCTAGAACATGCTCCAACAAGTACCCAAGGTCTCCAGGACACGCTCAAGCACTGAAATTCTCAAAGGGCTTCTCCTAGTAAATGAAGGATGAGAACTCCTTGGCACTTATTAATGACTGCATTGTTCTTGGTTTATATTTATTATCTGACATCATTACTGTTTCCTTGAGAATATCTGAACCCCTTTAACCTTCTCACAAATCTCTCAGGAACCAAAGTATTATACTAAAGGTAAGAATGTTTATTGAATAAATGTGTTTTTCATCAAGAAAAAAAAAATGCTTAGATGTATGCTGCATCTAAGCTTTTCTATTTCTTCTGTGGCATAGTCCATTTGGTTCTTCTGAATCCAATTCTATAACAAATAAGAAATTCCATATATATATATTATGGAGGAGTCATATTGTTTATAATTATAAATGCATGTGTATGTGAGTAGCAATATGATATCCTGTTTCTAATCCAGAATCAACTACACCCCAGTTTCTTGACTCTTCTATATTTCTCCCATAACAGATATAAATGTATACTTATGTACATTTATATATATACATATATATATGATTGTGCATTTTCCTGAATTAAATGATTGCATAAGTATTATTTGGCTTCTCGAGGGAGTAAAGAGTAAGCTACATTATTGATTCCCCCCAGATCCCTCCCTTTCCCCCCTCCCTCCTTTATACCCCCTGCACCATATATATGGTTCCCCTAGATTATATATTGCTTTGACTTTGGTGAGTCTAGTACATGTGCTTGACCTATCACCCAAGCCTGGATTTTGTTCTAGCCTCCACAAATAAGGGAAAACATTTGGCCCTTGAATCTGGAAATTCCATATATTTTATGACAAAAAATCAGCAACTTGGGGCTGGAGTGGTGGCTTGACCGTTATGTCGCTTGCCCAGCATGCCCTAGTACCCATGTACACAACTAAATGTCAGAGCAACAAAAACCATGTGAAAAACTCAATAAAAATTGATTTTTTTTCTCTCTCTCTCTCTCTCTTTCTGTGTGTGTGTGTGTGTGTGTGTCTCCCTCTCACTGTCCTTCTTTCTAAAAAAAAAATCAGCAACTAACAGTTTTCAGGAAATCAAATTAATCAATACCATTTTAGATAACTCTATGACTCCCTTCATCTTTTTCTGTATAGAAACTAAAGTACTTGAAAGTATAATTTTGTATAGTATATCAGTCTTAATTTCAGTATCATGGTATTTGAGCTAAAAAGATTTTTCAAGGATGAATTTTAAGGAAGCTATCAGACTCCTTTTCATCTTCTTGAATACTTTGATTGGAATACCCACCCTCTCAAATCAGGGTAGATATGGTAGCTACATAATGTTCTCTAAATCAAGGCTTTATTTATTAAAATAAAAAGCAGAAACTTCTATTTTTTACATGGCCAAAACAGGATCTGAACCATTTTTGACCAAAAGTTGTTGAAATAAACTGTAAATCATTTCATTTGAAAAGGAAAATTAATCACATTCCAAAAAGTATCTTCTTGAAGAAAGATGAGTCACTGGAATGATAGTAATAGAAGAGAATTATCTTGATATATACACAAAATACACACACACACACGTACACTTTTTATTATTTTTTAATTTGTTTACCTTCTAATACCCAATGGTTGGTGAGCTGAGCTCTAGGTGAATTAAAAATGTGTCCAGGACTCTGTGTTTATTAATTGCTTTATAAGGCAACCGTCTCCTTTTCTTCCATTTTCGAACTGATCAATGTACACTTTCACATTTTTTTTATTATTTTGATCATCCTTTCATAACATACTCAGTTCTCTCTTAATCATTCATAAACAATCTCATTTGCCACACACATTCCTTGATTTGCAATAATTACATGAAAACATTTTCATTAAAGAAACCAAGAGAATTCGACTTTAGAACCAAACCCTAAAAAAGAAAAAAAAAAAGGACAATGGAAGGAAGAATTAATTAAGCACACACACTGAGAATACCCCCAAATGTTTGACCTCTAGCAATGATTCAATTCCAAATACCCATGTTTTAAACAGGCAGATGAACTACTTGAAAACGATGTTGAAGCACTGACCAAAATAAATAGCAAAGCTTCAAAAACAAAGCTAACTTTTGTGCTTCAGGGTGCTTGTTTCACACTCACTTTATTAAAAAGTTGAAAGCTGGAACTGCCAAGCACACACATAGATGAACAGGAATGCTGCACTAATAATTTCCAGTGGAAGTCATTCTTCAGCTTCCCTGTGAGGTCCGCTCTCCACGGTGAATGCTGCTGCACTCTTGTTAAACCACTTTGGAATAACCCATTTTATTCTCGGAGACAAATTGCCCAAGACAATGCTGTTAACCTTGTTACAGATTGACAATTATCACCGTAGATTATATCAGGTTATCCAAGACTGTCTATCATATTGGGTGAGGAAAAAAATTTGAGTTCTGCCAGTGACATTTTCCCTTAATTTAGGAATTCCTATTTCTTATAGAGGCCAGCTGGAAATGAGTAAAGCATTACGGAACCTTTCTTAGCTGTTGGCCTGGAGAATACACATTCTCTCCAAAATATATATCTTTGGCATGGTCTAGAAGTAAGGAATCTCGGGTAATCTCTGTGCTTGCCAAGTGTGAGAATTATTAGTTTAACCCCTAAAACACTAAAGTCTTCTTTTTTCCTTTTTAAGGAACACAAATATAAACCAGTGTTAATTTAGTTAAAACTTTTTATCTAACAAATATTCAAGTAAATACCTTAGATATTCCTTTCTACTGGTTTCTGCATCTTTGGTAAAGTCTTCAAGATGACATTTTAGGGCTGGAGTCCTAGCTTGGCGGTTATGGCACTTGCCTGGCATGTGCATGGAACAGGTTCAAACCCCAGCATCACATATACAGTGAAGTGTTGGAGCAAGGAAGGTCACATGAAAAACTAAATAAAATTGATTCTCTCTCTCTCTCTCTCTGTCTCTCTCTCTGTGTCCCTTTTCTTTTTGGAAAAAAAAAAGATGACATTTTATATTTATTACTTGAAGAGTTTTACAGTTCCTTTAGGATTGTGTTTAACATGCACAGATTAAGAGTTCCATAAACTCACTGACAAACTAGTTGATTATATAACCTAAATCCACATACTTACACCATGATATCACATATGGTCCACAAACCTAAGTAATCTAAATAATATTCAGAGTGACTCACTGGCTAGCACCAAAATACTGTATATATGACTCTTCTGAAGTCTTCAAATGAAAGGTAGGAATATTTAACCAATTTTTTTCAAGTTTGGTATTTTACCATAAATTTCAATATCTAAGACTAGTTATAGAAGTCTTATTTTAGCCCCATGTTTAAAATCACACATTATTTCAAATTATAACAGTGGAAAAAAATAGAACATTTTCTGTAACAGCATTACTAGATAAGTGCAATTAGTCATTATTTCAATGTGTGTTTTTAAGATGATATAATTAAAGTAAAATCTCAAGTTGCCAGTTCAGGAAATATTTTATTCTTACACTAAAATATGTATTGCTTTGTTTTTTCTTTTGAGTTATTTTGTGTTAAGAACCAGAGTCCCTATTATATGTTTTAATGTAGTATTTTTTATACTTCTTCCTTTCACATTCACTTTGAGAAGCATAAATTTTCATTTTTGCAGTAGAAGAATTATAATATTCAGTATCACAATTCAAGCATAGTTGTTCATACCACTTAACTAAAAAACAGGCTAATTACTGACTGTTTATTGGACAGCAAGAGTAAAAGGCATTGGCATGTGAATAGGGATAGCGGATCTTAGAACCCACTGGTGGAGAAGAAACAAAGCAACACAAGAATCAGATATCAGTGTAAAGAATGAATGTCTCCTTTCTCAACAGGAGAGTAGTTAGTGGTGTTTTTTAATAACCCATTTATAAAGGGCTAAAATGAAGTTAAATAGTCCAGAAGTACATAGGCTACTTCTTAGACTGAAAGATAGCAATGTTCTTTGATGAATTTGACAGTCATTTTGAGAAATAGGTTGTAAGCCATCTTGGAAATTCCTACATGCTTCATGAATTTTCAATGGCAGAAAGAAAGCTGTGTACTTTGTAAACATTGATTCAAATTGTACTAAGGATAAGCCTTGAAGAACTCAGGGGTGACTGTTCTTTCCTCTCACTTGGGCATTGTGAAATTTGTAGATGGCTCTTTATTGGTGCATACGTAGACCCTTTTCTTTAATTATGTTTTACTATTGTCATTGTATTTCAGGGTATGTTTATTATCATTCAGTGGCATTTAGTGGAGACCTGCTAAATATAGTGGTATTCATTGAAATGGTGGGAAAAATGCATGCAGATCATTTTTAAAGTTGTATATTATTGTCAAATATTTAAATATATTGTAAAAGGAATTTCCATGTAAAACAATGGAAACTTAGAAACATAGTACATTCATATCTTCTGTGTTGCATTTGGTTCATCAATAAGTTATTTATGCCATCTATTTATGACATAACTTAGACCTAATCATCCTCAATCAGATCAAACTTCAAAAACTTGAATTTCATCAGGCCACAGTTATTCATCAGCACACACTGACTGCTTTTGAACATATAGAAACTATGATATTAATAAATGAGTCCAGGTAAAGGGACATCTCTTGAACACCTTCAGTGAAGTGTTCACAGATTTTTTCAAGGGATTAATTCAAGATCTTAGCAACACTTTCTATAAATGTCATGAATACTGTTAGGAGTGAAATTCCATCCTTAGTTTCTTGATGCAGTTTAACTGATTGTCAGTCCTCCTGGCTCTTTTATCTTCTGTGGTGGGAGAGAGGCTTCCCACAGTTGGACTTCATAGGCATGCAGAGTTCATGTTGCCTCTTAGTCTTTAAGATAGTGTTACAATTAAGCATTTGGTAAGAATTTTTAATGTGTTTCATTTTATACAAATTTCTATTTCCCATCGTTAGCTTGTAATTTGACTCACCCATAAACTTGCCAAATCATTCTGGCATCTTAGCCATTTTTTGTCATCGTTGGCAAATCCTTTCCTCCCAGGGCTATCATCTAATTTGGTAAAAATAACTTCTCAAGAGTTCACCTCTGTATCAATTTCTAGACCATCCTTGGTCGTTTTCAGAAAAAAAAATATGAACATCTGAAATAAGTGAAAAGTTGCTCTGTATTTCCACATGCTTGGACATGGCTTATTTTTTTATCCTTTTCTATTAGTGTATTTTGATAAAATTTCATTAGGAAAATCAAGTCAATCCACTCTTATCAGCTTGCATTAGAATGACAGAAAGGAAGTAGCAATTTAAATAATGGAAGTGATTATAAGGTTTGATGATGTGTATCTCAGTTTAAAGGAAAATAAATTATTCTTGTTACCAGGTTGATTTGCTGACATTCATATTTGTGATTCTCCTTTGCCAAGATGTTCCTCTAATTTTTTTATTCCAAACTATTAAAATTATGAAGCAGATTTCTTTTATCATGTTTAGTATTTGACATGCAAGATACAGCATATATATAATATAGCCTTAGAAATTATCACTAATTCCCAAGACAAGATATATTCTGCTATTAGAAAAATTGTGAAATTATGTTAATATATCACTCATGAGTATCCAAGTATAAGGAAGATCACTCTTTTCTTAGGTGGACTGAAATATCACTAAATCAAAATATATTTTACTTTCAGAGACTTGCAGGCTATGGGAAGAAGAGATTACTAAAATTAGTTTTCCTCGTGCCTTTGTATCTCTGTCAAAAAAAAAATCTGTTTAACTCTAAAATTATTGAGAGTAATTTTCTAAGCTGTTTAAGTTTGTTCTAAAGATTACTGCTTCCTTTTTACTCTAGTAAACCTGGAATATCAGTACTGTTTCCTGTGCAAAATGAAAGACTTCTAGTTCATGAATTAATTCATGAGGTGTTTTGTTTCAGAGGTCCTTTGGGGCAATATTAAGCTGTTTAGGGAACAGAATATTTTTCAGACAATACAAGACTTTTTAAAAAATACTCTAGTCAGTAATTTTTCCTTGTAAAAGAAATATCAATGGCAAGTTATCTGGTGTTTCTTGACCAGCTGCTAGTAAATTAATGTTGACATTTCAGTATTTTGGCCTTCAGTGAAAGTCTCAAGTGCCGCCTTATTTCAAATATATTTTCAATTTACTTGATACATGTGTGAGGGGAGAGATTTAAAATTTATTGGAAAGCAAGACTGAAAGAAAGAAGACAGGAAAGAGTGTGAGACAGTGAGACAGAAAGAGAGAGAGAAAAAGGAGAGAGATTGAAACTGACCCAGGATCTGATGAAACATTCCACGTACTCCCCTTCATATTAAGCAACTAGGAGTATCAGGGCCCCAGATATATGGATGGAAAGTATAGACTGCTTATGGTACAAAGAACCACAGCCCTCAGGTGTATAAATAAAAAGTTTAGATCACATAGAATAGAAACAACATAATATTTTAGGCTTCTCTCTCCTATGGGACAGGTCTTTGTCACCTTCTGCATGAGTCTTTTCCTGGTCATACCATTTGAATTGCAAACCCCCCACCCCAAAATTTCTCCATCCTCATTCTAAGATTTAGTACCTGTTAGGGTGTAAAATGTAGTGTATTTTACTTCTTCACCTTCTTGCTCCTCCCCTGACCATGAGAATGGGAGCACCTTTGCACCTATTCTTGTTTGTTTTGTTCATTCTTGCATCCCAGGGTCCATAGCGGTGTTTGGCATATTGCCTGCTTTCAGTACACACATGTTGGTTGAATGAATGATCTGCCTTGCTGTTCATTCTTCATTCTTCCCCCTAGTAAAGCTATTTGGGTTTTGAGGAAATATGTTCCATGCATACCAGATAATGCTCAGAATACATGAGGTATTTCATGTGCCATTCATTTGTGTTCGTTGTTTAATACATAGATCTGTTACGTCTGTAGATAGGGTGACTGTATATCCTAATTTGCCTAAGACTGTCCCACTCTGCCTAGTCTGAGAATAATCAACAACTTCTTCTACAAGTACCTGATTTGGATAACAAATTACATGATTACTCCATCTAAAGAGGAGCCAATATGGATTATACTTAAGGCAAAAGAATTTATCTCATACTACATAACCTGAACTATAGCAAAACAAAGCAAAAAAAGAATCCTTCTAGTTTATTGTTTAACTTAACAGTGAAGATAGAAGGATAGAGGATTAATTTAGTAGGATCAAGGAAAGGTGTTGTGAGTGTGGCCTGAGTGGAGGTGGAGAAACTAGCACCTGCAAATGATCACTGTCTCTGAGAGATTGCATGTTCAGTGACAGATGCAATGAGACATGTTTCATTTTAATATCTTTTATTTAACACAGCACTCAATGGTATTAATATCACAATTCTCAAGGGATGTCACACTACAAATCACACTATCCTGTATTCTTATAGTCTTATGGCACACATATAGTATAATCTAATAATTATACACCACTTATAGGATATTCTTAATGCAATAAGCTCAAGGCAATAGGTAAGGAAGAATAAACTCATTGTCCTCTCACCAGCATCGGTGTGATGTCCATGGTTACTAGCAGAACGCACGCAGAGTTGTCGGACAGATCAGGAACTCTCCAGGCTGAGTGGGGTCAAATTGCAGAGAGCCCCATTGGGCAGGTCAAGCACTCTCCAGGATGAGCCAAGGTTGCTGCTGTTAGGCATGGCAAGCTGCTTCAGACTCTGGCACAGAGTTGCTGGGTTTGATGGCAGGTGAAATGGGTTGTGAGGGGATGGGGATGAGGCATACAATGGGCATAAGGATCAATGTCACTATGCTTCCATTGTGGTGCATGTCTCTGCTTCCTCGGTTGCAGGCCTTGGTTTTTATCCTCTTTTTCCTGAGGTTTGGGCCTGAGCTTACACCTTCTCATTGGTATGCATTTTTGGGAAACACCTCCTCATTGGTAGGCATTTTTGGGTAAGCCTTACTTGGTTAGCTTGATAAGGGCTCTGGCAAGGGAGCTTTCAGGCACATTCCAGGAATTGCCTTACAGCTCTTAATCTGCTGCGAGGTTACTGCTATCTGTTACAGAGGAGGTGGCTGAGTTGCTTCACTGTGTGACTTGCATTTTGGAAGCTTGCTGTATGTACTAGACTATATCTCCGTCCACTCTGGACAAAAAGAGAAGATTTTTGACTGTTTCAAAATAAGAGGAATATTAGCCATCATCAAATATCAAGTAGTGCTTAAGTATCTGAACTCTGAATTCATGTTTAAGTTCAAACTCTAATTCTAGCACTGTTTAGCTGTGAAAGTTTGGGCAATTTGTTTAACTTATTTTAGTATCTATTTTCTCCTCTGTTTAAAAGGGATAATAATAGAACTCATGGGCATCATGTGAGACATCAAAATAAATATAACCTCTATCTCAAGAGCCTGGCATGTAATAAATGCCAGATAAGTGCTAACTACTATTAGAGCTGTGAGGAATAAAATCTTACAGAAGTGGTACTGCTTTGATTCCAAAGCAGCAAACGGCAGCTTTATAGTACCACTGACTATTTAAATGGTAAACAGTTGGCTAAAAATATATTAAATTGCCCAGCTTCCACAGTGTTTAAATATTTGTATTGCTTCTTATCTTTAATGTTAGCCCTTTAAAAACTGTGCTACAGCATTACTGGTGCCGTTCATTGTCTTTCCCTTCCAGTCATACTCTCCAGTTTTGTCTTTCGATACCCAGAGTTCTGCTGTAAGTCAGCCAGAGGTTCTCAGTGGTATTGTGCCCAATTTTTAAGCATCGGTGTTTCTGGCTCATGTTTTACATTGTTTCTGGGTGTCGTTGCTCATGTTTGATTTTAAGGAATATACGGAAAGCATGGCTAATGGTGTAGGAAAGGGAAACAGCAAATGAAGTTTTTAACAAGCCTGGTATCTCTCCTAGTGCTCAATTACCTGTGGCAAAGGAATGCAGTCCCGTGTCATCCAGTGCATGCATAAGATCACAGGAAGACACGGAAATGAATGTTTTTCTTCAGAAAAACCTGCAGCATACAGGCCATGCCACCTTCAGCCCTGCAATGAGAAAATTAATGTAAATACAATCACATCACCCAGACTGGGTAAGCAGACCAGAAAGCGGATTGTTCTGAGAAACATAGAAATGTTCTTCTATTTTGCATATCACTTAAAAGCCTGTGCATGGTAAAGTTATACTGATTAGTTTGATCCTAAGTTGAATCTGTTTAGGTATAGTTTAGTCCAAATGGCCAGGTGGGAAAAAACATCTGAAAGCCTAAACTGTTTTGATTCCTGAAGATGTCTGTTCAGAGCCAGGTCCAGGAAATGTTGATGCCATACCACCCAAGGTCACTTTGTAAGCAGTTAGAGGATACAAACAAATTTTAAATTCAGACCAGTCCCAAGGCAATCAATTAAGTTAGTAACCGTGAAAAGGTGAAGTTGCATTATAAGCCTTAAATCCCCCATGGCTAATAGCCTTTTATGGGATCCTGAATACAAACTATTTCTTAGGGAGACAAGTTAAAGCATGGTTTTCAGGAAGAACAGGTGCATGGGACTGTGCTATGGAACAAGAGGTACCTTTTTTTGTTCATCATTGAGGATTTAATCATACCTTTAAAAATATTAGTAATATTTTGATATTTATATAGTTATTATGTTATGAAATACTTCCAATTTAATATAATTATATTTTTATTTAAATACAAATATAATATAAATATTATCAACAAGAAGAGTGTATATATTGACTAGGTGTGGTTTGTATTTGTACAATAAGTACTGATAAATGAATTAGGCTTTATTTCTGTGTTTTTTGAAAGTACTCCTACCTGACTGTCAGTGGGTTAATTTATATTTAACACCTTCAGTTTTAACCTCTGCATATAATATTCAGGAAAACAATTTGAATCATACAGAATAATATTGCCAAAATACATGGAACTAAATTATAATATGTATTTTTTTCCAAGTATGAGAGTCAATTAAATGGAAGTCTGATTTTCCAAGGAAATTAAAAAAAACAAAAAACAAATCCTCTTTTCTGAGCCAACTAATTAACATTTCTAAGAAATAATCTGTTCAAGTAGAATAAGACTAAGACAAAAAGTTAAGCAATCCTAAAGCAGATGCCCCAAATCCATGTATTCAATAACAACATAATCCTTTTCTCCAATAATTACTTGGAATCCCTGAAGTATCATTTGGCAAAAAAGAATAGATTAGGAGAAGAATTTGGTTAAAACTGCATTTTCTCTATTATTCCTTGAAGGTATACCCCAAAATACAGAAGCACAATGGGTGAAAAATCTAAATTTGTTTAAATTAAAAAATTAAAATAGTAAATTCAATTGAAGTAGTAATAAGAGAAAGAACTAAAGCAAGACTGTCTTTCATTACTCATTCAAGAACATACTATTTCCTCTGAAAAACTGAGATCAAATCTTCATGAATAAATTTTCTATACCACATTCACATTTTAAACACTTTTACTATTGTTGTAAATTTCAGTCACTTGTGGTGATCAGGTTTGGTTTTACAGAGGCCTGAAATCATTATCTCCAGATATTCTACCCATATATATCTGCTATTTAGGAAACTAGGAATATAAAGTAAACATGAGGGTATTTTCATTTTGCTGTCTCCTCATAATTTCATTCATAACAATACTCATTAACTTGCATTTCCACAGAGCTGGATGCATTGAGTACATTTATTTTTCTTTTTAATATTCTCTAAATCAAGTTTAAATGAAAGGCATAGCATTGAAGCTGAGAACTTCCACACATTGAACTTGAAAAATCTATCTTTAGTAAATTTTAAAAAATTCATCAGAGCATTATTCATTCATTTTCTTCCTTTATTTCAGGATGTGTATGTGTGCATGTTTCTGTGTTTCAGGGGTCAGTAGGTACTGAGCCAAAACAAGTGCACAAAAATATCCCCGCAACGATGACTGAAATTTGTTTCTACTAATACATGTGATGTCGACACATATTGAACTCACTGCGTTCTATTCTGCAGCTGCTCTGACTTTCAAGTGCCTGGGAGATCAGTGGCCTGTGTACTGTCGCGTGATCCGAGAAAAGAACCTATGTCAGGACATGCGGTGGTATCAGCGCTGCTGTGAGACCTGCAGGGACTTCTACGCCCAGAAGCTGCAGCAGAAAAGTTGACCTCTGGCAAATGTGGCTGGCTGGCTCACGTTTCTTTGCAGTTACATTATTTATAAGCACACACACCAGCATGTTTCTCAGACCAAATGTTATCAGATTACATATAATTTAATCAAATTAATTTATTTTTCCCTGCCAAACATTCAATGTGGTATTTGTTTGGGTAATACAAACATTTTGATTTATATGATAAGACTTCATTAAAAATAATATTTGTGAATAAGTTGGATCCAGTAACCTTATAAAAAAAAAGAAAAAAAGAAGAAAAATAATATCATTTTTTTAAGTTAAAGTTAGGGCTCTAAGGTGCTACTTTCCACTAATATAATTGAGTTATCCAGTACATACATATACTACCTTAGCATAATAGTTTAGTTATATATGGAGAAAAAAATCATGGTTCTTTTTTTTTTGGTGTCCTGCTGCAGAATTAGCCCATTTTCTGTAATCTGCAGGAGATGTGTAAACATAAGAAACCTCATTGTGTTGAACAGGTTTTTAGAGAATGTATTATGAATTTGGTTCAGATTTATAGACATCCATAGGAAAAATTCTACTGTAATTATAACCTTTTTTTAATAATGGAAAAGAGAGTCAAAGCAGAGACTTTGATCATGTTCATGAACGTGTACTTGAACACAAGTATTTTAACAATGAAACACTGTAATGATACACTGAATCACCTTTGCACTGTTGATATAGTGTAGAGAAACTTATAGAAATGATAACATCCTACAAAAATGTGTATTATTTTATCATGTTGTCTTTAGATTTTAGCTTTTTAAATGTTTTGAACACAGAAAACATTGATCCACCTGTTTCCTTGTGTCTGTTTAGCAGATTTATGAAAGAGTATGGTGCTTAGACTCACAAATCACAAGAAAACTTACCGAATATTTTTCAGCCTTTTCCCTAGGAACAGGAAAAACAAAAAGCATATAATACTATGGTAGTTTCATTGTGTTTTTTTTCCTTTTTTAAAAATAAAAAGTTTTACAATTCTGTGAAACGTTCAAAAGCCAGCTTAGAATTTTTCTTGTGAGAAAATTTTGTACATGATTTCTTAGATTTTTTTTCAATGAAATATTTGAAACTTCCTTTTGGGAGATAATTCTTCATAGATCTCTCACACTTCCACATGTTTGGCAAGAAAAAGCATTGTCTGCTTTTGTTCTGAAATATTTTCTACAGGACTTTTACATAGTGAAACACTATGGAAGACATAGTGTCTCTCTGAAACACAGGGCAAATGTGCTTGCTTCTCTTTATAAAATGTTTGGGCTCTCTAAAATGGAGGTTCCTTTCCTATAATACAGCCTTACTGAACATGCAGATATCTTCACCTGGCTCCCTTCATGTTCCCTGTGTGAATTGGGGCTCAGAGAAACAGTTCGAGGAAATGCAGATTCTCTGGCCCCTTTTACAGTTGTGAGTAATAAAGTCCTTTGTTTCTAACTCAGGAGGAGTCTTGTGTCTTCTGCCCAAAAAATAGGATGCATTTGATAGAGTGAAAAAAAGGTAAAACCTCAAAACTTTGACAGTAGTTGACACTTTCCTCTTATTTTCACCCTCATTTTAATAACTTTGTTATAGCATTGACATAATTTTGTTTCTAGATTGTTCATAATTATAGAAATCCTTTAATTGGTTGCTGAAATAAAAGATTAAATAGTACCCACACATCTTATGAAAGATAGTAGGTAAATAAGAGGAGGAAGAAATAAAAATAAGAAAGGCACTCATAATTCCATTCCTTGATTTGTGAATCTGAAACTTGGTAGAAATAGTGCCACATGTTGGTCAATGATTTAGAACCTATGTAGCATCTTAGAGCTAAGATATTACCTCAGACCTGCAAAGTGTTTTCACTCAGCTAGTGCCAGAGCTAAATCTTTTTATTTATTTTTACTTTTTCAAAGACAGAATCAATTTTATTTTAGTTTTTCACATAGCTTTCTATTGCTCCAAGACTTTGTTGTGCGTGTGGTGCTGGGTTTCAAACCCGCAGTCTTGTGCATGCCAGGCAAGTGCTGTAACCACTGAGCTACTGCTCCAGCCCCACTAAATCTTTTTAAAACAGACTTTGGATAGTCTGTTAGGCCATCTGCTTCAGGGTGAAAGGGAGACTGGTAAGAAATTTACATGGGCATGTGCCCATTGCCACATTTTATTTGTTATTAAACAAGTTCTCTGAGATGAAACAATATTGTGTGGAATACCAAATCAGTGACTGAGACATTTGTTAAGTCCACAGATGGTATTTTGACAGAAGCTTTGCAGGTTGAGAAGGCAAATGCATATTCAGAGCAAGTGACTATTTCTGTGAGAATAAACCATTGCATCATTTGCAATAGAAGTGATCTACTGTTATCCATCTACAATCAAGGTGGGCTGTCCTCCTTCACAATGGTGCCATATTGAGGACATCATATCTTTCTGCATTGTTAGGTTGAACCCTCAACAGACACTTTAGCTAGACTGAGCTTGGTGAGTAGAAGCCCACATTGCTAAGCTCATGCGTAATTTCCTCTCCTGCCACCACTATCCGTTTGTTTGTGAGCCTTGTGGTCAAGAATAAAGGTGGCTGGTGAAAGCGACTGGCCAACATCCATAAGTTACATCATCTTATCTACGTAATAACTCTTATCCTTCTCTCCCAAGTGTGCTGTTTGGTAAGCAGTCAGATGGAATATAAGTATGAGGCTATTCGAGGACGTTCATCTACATATCTTTCCCTCCAAAATTTCCTTATCACTAATTTTCAGATTGTGCTCCAAGCCCCTGCAAGTGCAGCCAAACCTTTAGCCACAGTGCAAAAATTACTGCATATCGTGCTTCTCGCCGTTTTTCTTTTCAGGCGAAAGGAATAGCCAGATGCACATTTTTTCTAACTGAAAGGATTAAGGATATTCCTTACAAGTCCCACGCAAGGTCACCTCTGTGTGCATTTATGGAAATACAGTTATATACCCAGAGTGATGCTAGAGTACTATAAAGAACCATTTGCAAATCAAGCCTAGATATTTTCTGTCTCAGTTAACTAGTCTTAAGAAAGGCTCTATGAGACCTTGGGAAAGACTTGAGAGGGCAGAGACAAAGCAGCCATTGTAGGATCCCTAATAATGAAAGCCAGTTGCTGATGGAAATGATTTATGCTTTCAGAATGTGCTTAAGACTGGTCTGGCACAAGTGATGACGATAGTGAGGTTCTGCTCAGGTCATCAGTGCATAGGCTTGGAGGAACATTCATCATCAAATTTATAATCAGCCCTTCAGGTTGCGTGGGGATTTGGTGACACATAACCAAGCATTAAACGTTCACAAGGTTCTAGTAGCAAGTCAGAAATGATTTCTGAGAGCAAAAATAATTGTTCATAGGGAACTACACAGCTTTGCTCCAAAATCCCAGAGACCTTACTATGAGTCATCAATAGGATGCTTCCAGAGACTCTATAGATCTTCATGTGTCAGTGATTCTTCAAGTGCCATATAGTCCAGATAGCATCAGTTCCTATTGCAGACTGGACTGATTGCAGACTCACCTCTTATTCTGTGCACAAAACTAGAACTCTGATGGTTACTCATTAATAAGTCTCAAAACACTGCATTCACAAATGATATTCAAATTACTGTAGTTGCCTAACTTAGGAAGGGCCAGAGGAAGGAGTTAGTTGTCCCTCACCTTTGAAGGCATAGCCCAACATGCTATTTAATCCCACAAATCTTACCAAGGTAGAAGTTCCTGAACATTTTGAGAGATTTTATTCACATTCTGGCACGTATGCATCTTAGTAAGATATCTATGTAGTATTATTAGCTATGACTTCCTGTTCACCAGATCCAATCAACATGAAATCATCAATGTGATGGGTCAGTATGATATCCTAGGTAATATAGAGAAGATCATGTTCCTTGTGGATTAATAAGCCCTGAGGTCAGAAAATAAGTTAATTGTTGGATTAAACCAAACTGCTGTTGATAGTCTTTACTAAGAAATGAATTTAACATTTTTCTTCCATGTCCTAGACGTATTCGTTTGCTTTGGTAATACATATGAAACAGTAACTGATATCAGAGGCACCGTGTGATTGTGGTAATCCAATGGAAACATTCAAACATTCTTCTTCACGGGATAATAGGCAAAAAGAATGAGAAGTTACTACCCCTGTATCCTTCTGATTCTTTTTTTTTTTTTTTAAGAGAGGGACAGTGAGAGAGAGAGAAAGAGTGAATCAATTTTAGTTTCTCATGTGGCTTTTGTTGCTCCAACACTTCATTGTGTACATGGTGCTGAGATTTGAACCTGCATCCTTGCACATGCCAGGCAAGCACCATAACCACTGAAAACCTTCCAGGAAAACATTATTGGTGTAGTTTCCAATTCCAGGGGTTTCCATCAACACTACCACCACAAGAGTCCTTGTTCCAACAATCCAGATTAACAGAGGTAGGAGTTCTGTCAGTGTCTGAGTGTGTCTAAGCAAATAAACCCTCCAGCATTAAGGCAAGACTGTGAGGAGGGTGAGCACAAGGACTCCTAGGCCCCACCATAAGATGGACAAAAGGAGATGAGATTACCAGACTTCCAAAAGCTCTTCTTTTGACCTGCCCTCTAAAATGCGTTTTACTCCAGAAGACTATTAAGAATTTAAATAATACTTCAGCCACTGTAAGCCGTGGATAATTGCTGAGGGACTTTCAGATGAAGGAATGCTGCTTCCATTTTGCCATCGAATCTTACATAGCTTTCTTTTGCAGTTCTCACTCAGAATCACAAAAGGAAGAAGTTTATGGGAAATATGGTTGGCTTTTAAAGTATAGATTATTAATAAATGCTAAAAAAGGATGGGAATGGAGCTCTGTGATAGAGCACTTCTGGATTCAATCCCCAGTACCATGAAAGAAAGGAAAAAAAAGACAGATGGTTAATATGACTTTAATTTTTTAAAAAAATTTAGCTTGCTTTATATCAGAGACAACTGAAATGAAAATTTATGTTCTTATGCAGTTTTAAAATAACAGTAAACTTCTTTTCTGTTTAGTATATGCTAAGCATTGTTAAGCATTGCACTTATTAAACCTCTCAGCAACTTTGTTAGGTACTATTAATGTCTTTATAACCAAGGAAACTGATTTATTAACTAAATTATTTGAATAAAATAGAGCACTCTAACTCCAAATTCTATGTACTCAATTACCCTGACTGCCTCCCGTTTCCATCAGTTTTGAAAATATTTTATAATAGTAACACAGGAAGATCCTGGATAAGGGTCAAGTTTAAGGTGCTTTGTCATTACATATGCATGTATGAATATGTAGCAATGAATCCCTTCAATATGTAAGACTATGTTGAACCCATAAAAATATGATAGATAACACAAGGATCTATATAACCTTACTCCCAGGCTTGCTTTGTAATCAAAACCATCCAAATTATTTTCAAACTCAGATAATTTGATGAACCTAAACTGCACATCTGGACATATACAGCCTTTTCAGCTAGAAATACATTAAGGTATTCCAGTTGGTTATTGGTACAATTTTGAAAGTAGGAAAGAAGAAAGTAAAGTTAAAACATAATCACTTTTACCTAATGAGCCTATACTTAATATATTTTTTCTCTCCTTCTCCTGGTATAAGAATCCATGGGGAAATGATAATTTTATGAAAATTTATTCTAAAGTTTTGACTACAAAGAGCAAATGGTTGTCTATAGTGAGGTTGAGATGCCTCAGATTCCATAATTCCCACCAGGGTGCACCTCCAATATAAATATTCACAAATACTTACACTCTGTTGCTCTTGAATAAAAGTATTAATGGCAGTAAAAGAATAGAAACCGTAAGCCAATATGTACCAATCATTTTAAAGTAACTAAAGTTTTTTTAGTTAATAGAAAAATAATAAATAGTTGTTATATGATCAATTTGAAAAATGCTAGCATTAACAAAGCAGAACTCCTAAGTTTTTAATATGAATTTATGCATTATAAACTAGCAGAAGAGAATACAGTCACAGAATTGTTGGCAACTGAATCTTTTTTTTTTTTTTTTCACAGAGAATGGGTGGAACACAAGATTGGAAAATAGGGTACCTAGCCAACATCTTTTTTTTGTTGTTTAGGAATGAGCGAAAAAGAGTCAATTGTTTTTTGATCTGGTCTTTGTTTCTCTGACACTTAATTGTTCATGTGGTGCTGGGGTTTGAACTCAGGTCCTTCCTTGAGCAAGCCAGGCAAATTCTCTAATGCTGAGCCTCCCCTTCAGCCCTGCAATTTTCTTTTTTAATCAAACTTGATTGAATTATCAGTTTCCATCTATGGTCACAACCTTAGAGATTAGAAGAAACAATAGCAATCATTATTTCTTTTTTTTTTTTTTAAAGAAAAAGTCAATTTTATTTATTTTTTTCATCCGGCTTGTTTTCTCTCCATCACTTACTTGTGTTTATGGTGCTGAGGTTTGAACCCAGATCCTTGCGCATGCCAGGCAAGTGCTCCAACTGCTGACCCACCACTCCAGCCCTAGCAATCATTATTTATTGAACAAAGGGTTTCATTAGGATCTACAAGCATGACTCAATTAACATGGGCATCTAGTAGCCCTGTTATTCTACAATGTAACATCTAGAATAGGGACTCTTAAAATGAAAGTGGTAAATAAATTATGAAACGAAGGATAGTAAGATGAAGGTACAAATCAAGTTTCAAAGGAGGGAGAAATCATATCTTCTGAGGGAAATGTACAAAATGCATAACGATTTTACAGAAGGCTAGTGTCAGTCATGGCCAGTGAAGGATGCTTAGGGGCAGTAGCAACTGATGGGAAGGAATGTTTCCAGGCATGGGCAGAGGCAAAGTCTTGGTGTGAGGATGTGGGAGAGGGAGTAGCACAGAAAGAGCTGGTCTGAAGTTCAATTTCCTGACTGCAGTCATATAGACTACCTGCAAGGCTGGTAGTACAAAAAGAGAGCTGATGATGTTTAGGGTGAAGACAAAGGACTGGGGAAGACGATGGAAAATCAGAGACCAAACTGGAGTGCAGCGGGAGTATGCAAAACTCTGGGCATATAGGGCATAGCGGAGAAATTCAGAAGAACGCCTCAGGAAAACCGAAGTCTCATTTCACCTACCTCATATTTTGGCTAAGGAAAAGTTCTAATCAAATACATTTGGCTCTAAGTCCTGTGTCTCCATCTGCCAATATAGAGAGCCAAAGACAAGCAAGGTTCTGCCTGAAGATGTGTGTTATTCCCCAAAGAATCTTTTAGGAAAAGCAAGCAGTCTGAGAAATATTTGTTCATTGAATACATTCTGGCCGCAGACAGAAAAACCCAGAAAATATCAAACACACGCACATACACATTATACACTTGATTCTTAAAAGCCTTGTGGTTTAATTGTTATAACTGATCTTATGAAGTGCCTATGACTTTCTCTAGTAAACAAAGCAAAAAATCATCCAAAAGGTATATTAAGTATTATAAGACAATGATGGAGTTTGTGTCCAAAAAATTCTGATAGAAAATGTTAACTGCATAATTAAGTTTTGAATTTTTATGTGAGCCAGATTTTTGTTAAAACACATCTCCAAATGTTGATTGCTATAAAAAAAAAAGGTTAGTGCTATCCCATGTCTTGCTTGGTTCACAAATGTCCTGGCTGCTGATTCTTGTAAGATATATGGCACTCCTCTGAAATCTAGTGCTGATACATTCCACATGTAACCCCATTGCCCCTGGAAGGGAAACCTTGCTGCTAGATCAGAGGGTTTACGGAGATGCAAAAATAACAGAAAACAATGTCTTTCAGAAGCCATTGATGAATCTTTTACCTTCTCACAAGTGGAAAACTTTCCTCTTCCTCCACATGAATTCACTAGTTTTCCAGTGAGAAATATGGGTCACCTGAAGAGAAGTGTCTGTGAGAAGAGCACATGTCTCCATTACAGTCACCCATGGTCATTTGCTGGCTGACACTGCCCACAGTCATCTCCACTGCCACCCCCACGCTTTCTTAACAGCAGATGAGTTCACTTAGGACAACACATCATCTGAACTCGGTGACCATGGTTCCCTTGGGTTCCAAATGTGCTGTATGAACGCAGACATCACAGCAGCTTGTACAGCTAGGAACAGAACAGAGTCAAAGACATCTTCATTGTGGGTGGGTCATAGCAATAGGGCACTAAATTATTGTAGCAAACTGTAAAGCAAATTCTTGCCATTTTCCTATTCAGAATGAGCCAACAACCTGAACCTGTTTAGGTTTCACTTGAGCTTGAGGCCCTGGCAGTCAAAATATGAGAAGAAACAAGATACTGCCTATCGCATGAGAGGCTGCTTAGGCAGGGTCGAGTCAGCCGCCAGCTCAGAAATATTCAGAGAGAAAAATCAAGTAGTGTCTCTCTCCAGGTGACGATTTCCTGTGCTCCAAATTATGTGCTGTAACACTGACATTCTGGCAGCCTTTATATAGACAATAGTTCCCCTTGAATTGTTATTTCAGTCTGAATAGAGAGACATTAAATGCTACACATATCTAATTTTATCATTTATTTTAATCAGTGCAGCCCTGTCTGTCCCATTCAAGAGCCCTGTGTGTGTGTGTGTGTGTGTGTGTGCGCGCGTGCAAGGTAAGGCAGTGTGCTGCTTTGTTCCTGTGCATTACTGTGTCATTCTGTGACTTCTGGATGCAGCAGAAGAGACCCGGTTTCAGATGCTAGTCAGAGCATCCTCAGGCTCATTAATAATGGAGGAGTCTGACAGGAGCAGCTTTGCCTGCCTTTGTTTCCACTGTAGATGAAGGGAGACATGGATCTTTCTGTTTTGCCCAATAACAACCATCCTGACAAATTCCTGCAGCTTGACGTGAAGTCTTTAACGAGGAGCCCAACCCTTCTGCAGGCTAGCCTCGCGAGATTTCCGGGTGGGCATTATCCTGCTGCACAACACTGGCACAACCTCGTCTACTCACAGGTAAGATCTGGGGGCATCTGCCGTGGGGGGCTTCGCTCTTCCTCGCTTTCTGACATTTCATTATTTGTGCAAAAGAAGGCCATAGGGAACTGAGTACAGGGCAGCGTGCGCTCTCTTTCTTCCAACATACCTTTCTCTAATCTCTATAAAATGTGTGAATTCTCTCACCGTTTGTTCATCCTCCTCCAATCACTGGCTCTTCTGCCTGTCTGCATTTTAGATTTTGTATAGCTCTTATTTTACTCCTTCCCTTCAGAATTTTTCAAACCTACTGTTATATTTGCAAATAAGGCTCTAGGCAGAAACCCCTGCCTCTCTCTATCTTTTGCTGCAGCCTTGTAATGCATCAGAGGGTTGCAGTGCAGGTTGACAAGCTGGGAGGCAGCTGGAGGCTTGCTTCCTTCATTTACACAGAGAACTCTCAGCAAAGCAATGAAAACCTGATGATTAAAGGGGAAACATACAGAGAATTCTCCATGTCGGAAAGATGCTAGTAGCTACTATTTTAGAAACACTTATTTTCCACAGGTGTCCATGTGGACAAGACATGCAAATCAGACCTTCAAACCTGACGCAGAACTTATTTATCTTGCTCTTCATTTGCATCTTCCTTCCTTAAAAGAGAAGAATAAAGCTATGATGGGTTCCATGTGCTGGAAAAATCATAAAGGCCCTGAATGTTGCACAGCTAATGAAACAGGAATAATCTTTGTTTTAAGAAGTAAAGACTAATGGGGTTAAGGGTTAGTCAATTTAGAAACAGGAAGAAGCATTTCATTTCAGAACAGATGTGACTGACCTACAAACCCCTGCAAGTCATTAAATCCTTTGGAGTGGTTCAAATTCCCCGAGCAGAAATTTGTTTTCTTTCAAGAACAGTTGCTACTCATGAGTCCTGGTGTAGAGTGACTCCTTAGTGGTATGTTTGTGGGCTCTTAGGGACATTTATCATGAGATCATTCAAAATCAAGCACGCTCAAATGATTATGTAAGTGTTTCCTCCACCTATAAGGGTTTTAATTTATTTCCATTGTAAGGCAGCCGATTATAAAAACTGACTTCACAAAATATTTTGCATCTATTCTTTCATAATCTTCAAACCCTTTTGATTTTCTACACACACCCGTTTTGGTTCATGTTTTGTTCAAAGTTAAATGGAATAAAATACCTCCTTTATCTCTCATTATTTATACCATAGAATGAAATTATTTAAATTATTTCAGAAGATCTTGGCCCTCCCAGTTTATAAAGTGTAGTGTAAGAAAATGTAACCAATTGTTCTTCTCAAGTCGAAACACATCCATCAAACATCTTGTGTTTGACCCTAGAGTAGACTTTTTAAAAGGCAAATTTTCCTTTAGGTCCAGTTGGGTCTTAATAGTTTTTCAAGTAAAAACCACAGAGACAAACTTCTGCTTCTGCTCAATATGTCCTTGGTTAATTATAAACTTCAAATAAATTTGGTTTAGTTATACATTTACCCTAAAAAGAAATGATAAAAGACTTGATGAAGAACAATTTACTGTTGGAATAATTCCTGGAGCGGGAAGAAATGTCAGGAAATCAAGCACAAATACAAGTAATGAGGTAGGTAAGGCACAAGCTGAGAGCAATGATCAGATTCACTGCTTCACTTCATATTACAACAATAAATAAGTCTCTCCTTTGACGGATCTTCAAATCTAGGATGCACATAGTTATTGGATTAAAAAATAAATCTCAAAAAAATGGATATAAATTGTTGTAATACCACATGGAAGAAGCCCCTGAATACAGCAGGTATATTAAGATATTAGGTGCATCAAGTGGCTCCTGCCAAATAGATCTTAATTTAAAATCCTCACTCTGATGGGGAGGCATTCAGCCAATGGAAAAATATGGAATAGAGAATTAGAAACTTGGTTTCTTGTCTCAAATCCACAGCAAGCCAGTTGGAGAGCCACCTATGATAGCTCTTACTTAGCCCATACCTCATTATTTTAATTTGCATGATTAGCACAATATTTGGGCTGGAGCCGTGGCTCAGGAGTCATGGTGCTTGCCTGGCATGCGCAAGAATGAGAGTTCAAACCCCAGCACCACGTACACAACAAAGTGTCCAAGGAATGAAAGTCACATCAAAAAACTAAATAAAAATTTCTCCTTCCTCTCTCTCTCTCTCTCTCCCCTCTTTCTAAAACAAAACAAAAAAATTAGCACAGTATTTGCTTAAAATGTTTCCTTAAAAGCGCATGCAAATAAGATAAAAGGTAAAAGAAATAAGAGGCAGGTTTCTATAAGAGTGGAAGAAACATAAATGAAAGCTTGTATGTATGTTATTATTTACCAATAATCCAAAATGTATTGAAGTTATCCTTTCACTAGAATTTAGAACAGAGCAGATTAATACAATATCACTTCCATTATTTTATAGATACTATGGTTGGAGATGTTTGTGTGTATGGTTGGGTGAAGAGTGTACTCAGTACACAGTCAAGCTGTGTGGCTAACCCAAACTGTAAATGTGATACTCTAAAGAAAGCCACACAAATAACACCATGCTCAGGGGCCTCGTGTCTAGGATGCAAACTACATCATGGAACAGAAAAGGACTTATCCTACCACATTGCCTTCAAATACGTGTTAACCCTGTGGTTAAAAGAGAAATCATGTAGATCCCAAATACCATACTGAATTCTGAAATATATGTAGAGGATCTATATCAATGATTTAATTTCTGATCTTTTTTTAAATTTATGTTTCACTGTCATGAAAATTGCTAAGCCATGTTTTATGTGCACTGATGCCAGATTATATGATCTATAATTAAGCACTAATGTTCTCAGGCCAATCACAGACATTGTCAATTTCTGACTAGGCAGATATTCGACTAGACAGGTTTTCAACTTTTGCAGAAAGCAATTACTCGATTCCACTATAATTATATCATTTCTTCTTAATTATTTTCACTAGAGAAATCAAGAGGCTTCACAATAAATTTCATAGCAGTTCAATGAAAAATGTTTTCCAAAGTCTAATTTTTCTGTTTGTTAAAATGATTTGGATCGTATTTCTAATGAAACAATTCAGAATTTTATTCCAAATGTTTCTGCCAACTCCTTCGTGAAAGATGGTAAGAAAAGGAAATTCTGCTTTAAATTTGTTTAAGTCATAATGTGGGGTTTTTTTCAGGTATTGTGATTGGACTTTTTTTTTCCCTCTCTTTCTTCTGATTAGCAGTGGAACTTCTGGATTTTTTCATACTAATATCTTTGTTCTATCTTTTCCTGCCTTTCATCACATCAGTTTCAGAACCCAGGAGCATTCAAGACTAAACCTGTGAGCTGCAGCAAAAAGGCCAAGGGTGAGATGCTGCTCTTCCCTAATCTCTGTGTAATGTCATTAACAAGGTTCATTTCTGCATCACCATTCTCCACTCCTTTTCAGCTATGTAGCTGTCTTTTTCTCTTATGTTCTAATATTGTCCCTTTCTCTCTCACACCTTCTCTCACCACGTATATATTTTTTTCTTAGTACTTGCTGAACCCATATACCATGATTTCTCTAAGAATGTCTCTATTTCCATCTCCTATTTACCATTTTGAAACAGTCCTGCATATACAGTCAGTCTCTCACTTGAAGCTTATATTAGGGAGATGTTATGGAACTTTGTAGGTTGTATAAATTACCATCTAAAAGTAGATCAAGAAACATCATCAAGTTGCTCATGATTTTACCTATACATGTAAGAACATGATTTATTAAGTTATACTAAATTTATGTAACTCACGAAATCTCCAACAGGGTCAGAAAATTTGCCTTGGATGATATGAATCCAGAAACAGCCACCAGATTTTTCTGCTATCCTGCTCTCAAACTAGACCTGAATTCCTCTCACCCTAAAATCTGTATTAATGACACCTTGCATCTTATAATTTCACATGCAGAACTCCAGAACCCTGGTTACCTGTAGGAGAAGGCAGGAGACAAAATTCAAGAGAGGCCTGGGTCAGAACGCTAAGGATCTATTTGATTTCTCTAAGATTTTTAATTTTATCCTGAAAATTTTGAGAAGTCAATGAAAATTATAAGCAAGAAAAATCACATGATACAGTCTGTGTTTCATAAAGATATTCTAGCAATTTGAGAAACAATTACTGTGGCTCTTAGGGAGCTGATGTTCATGAAGTTTGGCTACAAATCCATGCAAGAAATACAAACAAAACACCTTGTTTGAATTATGATTAAGATGAGGATTATACTGCATATATAGATCAAAATGGGGAAATTGGATATCTTTATGATCTGATTCTCTCAGTCCACAAATATGATGTATTTTTATTTCTTCAGTTCTTCATACGGCTTTCAATTATATCTTGGAAATCTCCACATAGAAATTTTGCACATAGTTCATTAGATTTACATATAAGTACTTAGAGTACTTACTGCTCTTAAGAATAGTACTTTTGTTTTTAAGAAAGAAGGGAAAGTAAGAGAGAGAGAGAAAGAGAAGTAGTCTTTATTTAGTTTTTCACGTGACTTTCATTCCTCGGACACTTCACTGTGTACACAGTGCTGGGGTTTGAACTTGTGTACTTGTGCATTCCAGACAAGTGCCTTACCCGCCCAGCCACCACTCCAGCACCAACAATAGTACTTTTTAAATCCTAATGTCATGTGTGCCATTGTTTGTTATAAAACTGGTTTCAAACCCAGGAATTGTGGAAACATATGTGATTTTGTTTTGGATGTAAATTTTCCTATACATCATCATGTCATCTGCTGTGTTATCACATTATTTAGAAACGTATCCTTTTATTTCTTTATTTTTACATCTTGTTGCATTGCTGTGATATTCCACTGCAACATTATAGTGATGTTGTGATTACTAGCATCCTTATATTAGTTCAAAAACTAAAATAAATGCTTATAATATTTCACCATCAAGTAAACTGTGACCTGGAAAATTGGGGCCCATTCTTTTAATTAGCTTAAAAAAATTCTCTACTATTTCTAGTTTGCTAAGAGAATTTGCTTTAGACATGTTTGAGTATTTTCAAAATCTTTTTCTTACCTGTTGCAAAATTATTTATTTTTCCTGTTAATTTCATTAATATTCTATTTCACCATCTTCCTGGTAATATATCCTTCTCTGTAAATGTCTTATCCAGTTATGTATCATTAATACATATTGTAGCATTCTGTTGAGAGATATTTTATTAATAGTTTATTTTTGCATTAATGTTTGGAAGAGAAAATTGTATTAGAATTTTCTTTTACTTTTTGCCCTCATCTCAACTGTATACCAACTTCATGTAGTGAGTTGGGGAGTAGTCTTGTTTTCCTATTTTTGGGAAAAAAATTAACAAGGATAGAAATGACCTGGTTTGATAATAATGTTCTGTGAACTTGACTGCAAAGCTCTTTGCTCTGGTGCTCTTCAGTATGTGTGTATGTGGGGGGTTTAAACTATTGATTCAGTTAGATATATTATTAGAGGCTTATTAATATTTTCTGTTTTCTTCATTAAGGTGGTGGGTAAGTTAATATTATATGAGAAATTAGCCAATTGCATATAAGTTCTTAAAGTTTCTCAGATTACCCAGTGACTTGGGAGACTGAGACAAGAAGTTTTTAAGTTTGAGGCCAGCCTTGACTATTTAGAGAGGCACTGTCTCAAAATAAAAATTTTAAAATAGAAAGGTTTGGAATGTAGCTCAGTGGTAAACCACTTCTGGATTCACTCCCCAGTACCACTTTAAGAAAAAAAATTATTCAGATTATGTTCCTATTTTTTATTTATTTTTATTTTTATTTTTGCTTATTTTTCTGGAGATGCAGGAAATGAAACCCAGTACCTTGGGCATGCTAGGCAAGCACTCTAGCACTGAGCTATATCCGCAGCCCCCTATTGGTCCTTTACTGTGTTTCTTGTCATGTTCCCTTTAAATCTCTAATTCAGTGTCATTTGTATCAGTATTCTTTTTCCTGAAGAGAATTGCTAGAGATAATTTTAATTTATTGGATTTTTTCAAAAAGATAGTTTTTAACATTGTTTACTCCATTGTATAACTGGGGTCCTTCTTTTTAATATTTATTGATTTCTGTTTCATATTATTTCATAAAAATTGCATATATAAAAGTCATAATTCAAGTTGTGATTAATAAATTTTAAGATTGTTTTATTAGATAAATATAGTTATATTTTTCTGATGTCTAGTTATATTCATTTTATTGCAACCTTTATATATAACAAAGCCTTTTGCTGTAAGTCAATTTTGTCTAACATGTTATTTTATATATATATTTACATGTAATAATATATAATAAATACATAATTATGTATATGTCTCATATATAAATAGATCATATATACTATATGACATATGACCTGTAACATATAATGTATACAAAAGTCCCCTTGCTCAAATAATATATATTATAACATGTATAATATGTATTTATGCATGTTATATATATATACATATATATACACATACATATATATATATATGTTAATGTTGGTCAGGCCAAGTTACACTGTGGAGATAAATAATGTAAATTCTTAGTGACCTAACATGGTAGGGTGTATCCCCCTTTCATACCAGGTATGATGTGGGTGGGTACAGATGTTCCAAGAGGCTCATTTCCAAGAGGAATCAAGTCCTTCTTTCTCAAGGCTCTGCAGTATCGGAATCTCTATTAGGCTTGTAGATAGGGAAGGAAGAGAGTGAATCCCTCATCTTGCCCAGAGTTTTAATGGTCAAACCAGAGTTGCATTAGTCACACAACATAATCCAACTGTCATGTATCTTTAAAGAAGTATGTTTACTGATTTTCTAGTTAGGCTCCACCATCTTCTAATCCTGCTAAATATATAGATCAGGTATTTTTATATAATGATATGTAAGATTACTCACATATATCTTAAATACATATTTATCATCTTTTGTATAAATATGTTTGAGTACAGTATCATCTTCTCCGACACTGAGTAGTTTCATCCTCCCCTCAGAAGTAGTAGTCCCAAGGTCAACCAATCACCTAGCAAATGCCTCCTCAGACTACTCTATAAACTTCACAGTGGTAGAAACAGAAGTACTATAGCAATTTCTTCCTTTCTCAATGGGAAAGATGAGAGGCACAGTTCTTTCTCTAATTTCATCTCTTTCTTGTATTACACCAATGCTCTGAGTTTTGTAATAAATGTATGTAAATGTTTTCACAAGTTACAAGTCTCTCTCCTAAAGTTTTAGATGAGTATCTTCCAAATACCACAGGTAATGCTTACATTTTCCACTGTATGATATGAATAACTGTCATTCCAGTTTCCAATGTCACGTTCATCCATTTCTTAACTAATAAGCTAATGCTACACCACTGTGGCATTTCAAGCTCTCATTTCCTGTATCAGAGGGTAGGCTGGTCTACCCTGTGATGACTGATAAACCAGTCATGAGAAGTAGAAGGACAAGAAGAAGAGGTGTTTTGCACGATGTTATAACCCAGAGCTTCAAGTTGTTTCATTTTATATTTCTGCCATCTCAGAACCATTGCTTACAAAGTCACAAAAAAAAAAAAAATAAAAGAAGAAAAGGAGGAAGATGAGGAGAAGGGAGAGGAGGTGGGAAATGGGAAGAAAAAGGAGGAGGGGAAGGTGAAGGGGGAGGAAGTGAGGAAAAGCAGGCCAAAAATCTTGTGGAAGATTTCAGGGACCATCTTGGGAGTGTTCTCTATTTCTACATGATGTTGGCTATAAAACTTGGGTCCCAATCTACCTTCAGGACAAGGCAGGCATCCTACGTGCTCAGGAAAGGAAAACAAATTGGTGATCATTTAGCCAGTCACCCACACATCCAGCTCTCCCTGTTTATATTTTCCTAGTGTATCTTTTACAGTCTTTACAATTGTACTTCTGAGTCCTTATATTTTAAATATTTCTTTTGTGAATATTATTTTATTGAATTTATTTTTTAAAAATTTGATCTTTCAACCTCTGTCACTTCAACAGGGAGCTCTGTCTTCCTTTAAAATGATTATGTCTACAATTTTTATTTTTATTTTCTTGATATATTTCATTTATTTTCTTTATTTCATTTTTCTAGTCTGCTTAGAGATTAACTTGCTTTACCTTTTTTCTACTGCTCCATTGATTTAAAAGGTATATATTCTTTCTCTATTTTTAGTGATATCTCTATGCCCTCACTGAAATTACTTCTTTGAATATCCTAACCAAAATATCTGTGTTAAACTTATCACTGTCCAGATTTTAGTTTCTTATCTTAAAATTCGCAAAGTAGTGAATATTCTTACTTTCATTTTGCCATAAGTTTATCAGTCTTCTTTCTTTTTTAAAAATTTTTCTTAGGATTCCTTCTTGCATCTTAATCTTTCTTTCTATTACAAAATTTCTTTTTCCTGAACTATAGTTTTAGTTTCCTTTTAAGAGAGAGAGTGAGAATGAGAGAGAAGTGAAAGAGAAGAAGAGAGAATTAACTTTATTTTTTCACTTGGCCTTTGTTTCTCTGGAATTTAGCTGTGTATGTGGTGCTAGGATTCGAATCTGGGTCCTCGTGCATGCCAGGTAAGCTCTGTAACAGCTGAGTCACCACTCCAGCCCCTAGAGTTTCTTTCTAAAATGGTCTCTTGCTTTTAATTTTTGTCTGAATATATCTTTCTATTTCAGTCTCTTTATTAAATGACATTTTTCTTGAAAGATATAATGGTTAGTTGTATAAGGAACAAATGAACAAGGTAATGATATAGTACAGAAAAATCTAGATAAAATTTTTAAGTGTCTCTTTCCTTAAATATGTATTTTAAAGGGTAATTTATTTTAGAATCCATCTGATTGAAACAATGGAATTGTTGAATTTCCCTCTAGTAATCGTATTCTATCTAGAATGTTGAATAGAGTGGAAGGCTGGAGTTGGATATATACCTTTTATTTTGTTAAAGCTACTTGGAAAGAAAACCTTTCAATTGCAAATGAACTTCAACCATAATTGATATTCTTTAAATCCTGCCATCAAATTATTTTATTTTTCAGTTCTATAGATTGAACCTAGGATGTCACTCACTCCAGACAGGGTGTCTACCTCTGAAGTACATTCCCATAACACACACACAAATAATTTTAAATTTTTGTTTTGAGACAGGGTCTTACTAAGGCTGGACTTGAGCTTGCAATCCTCTAGCTTCAGCCAAGACACTGGGATTATAGGCATATACTACCAAACCAGTCTCCATTAAATTCTTAATAAAGTTAAGCTATTAGTTTCCCTTGACATGTCTTTCAAACATAAAATTGACATTCAGAGCAAAACTAAATGACACCTTGAACTAAGATAAAAGTTAAAACTTTGAAGATATATGGTCTAGAAATGGGACTTGAATGTTCTTTTAGACTATCTCTGTGCATCTCTGATTATTTTGCTTTATAGTAAATATTAATTTTTCTAAGTCTTTGAACATCATTGTAGTGTGTGTAATTTTTTTCATGAGCCACAAACTATTTTCTTCATTATAGAGCTTTCTTCTTTAGGAAGCTCAAGCAACAGTCCAGCAGGCAAGTAATCTAACAAAGCCAATTTGTCAATGTCAGAAGAATTATCCCTCTTCAGAAATGATCAAAGATGTCTGGACTTGAAGAAAAAAAAATGAGTCTGAATTATGCTAAGCTCAAACAATCTAAATTTCTTATCAAATTGTTCTTTGCTCAATTCAGAAATATTACTTATAAAGCCATCCATCTTTAAGAAGGTTTATTATTTTATTGCACACTGTGGTGTAAAAGAATATAAATTGACTTTGAGCAGACCAAGAATCTATTAAAGTCAGAAGGAATCTCCAAGTTGATCTCTAAGTATGTGAAAAATGCATAGATTAAGAGAGTTAGGGAAACCTGACACCAAAGAGAATGTGAAAGGTTTATGTAGATGATTTTTCACTTTACCTACGAACCTTTTCAGAAGGGAATTAAATGTAATGTTAATTTACAACATTAGCTTATATAAATATACATTTTAATGTAACCTCTATATCCCAGTAGATGCTGAGAGCATTAGTATATTGATCATCACAAATGTAACTCAGAGAAAATAATTTCTTATTGAACTCTCTCTGTTAGGAAGGTTTTGATATATGAAACACATTTATTCAAATGGTGCTATAAATTGAGGAAGTGGGTCACCAGTTTTTAAGGGTTAAATCTAAGATATCTGAAAATTAACTTAATGTGAGATTTCTTTCCTTTCATGCCTTTCACAATAACTAAAGTGTTATTCTATAAGCATTTTTGTTTCATCTCAATTTATATTTGCACAAGGAATACATGTTAATTTAAAAAGTTTCTGCCATCATGATATCTTTTTAATCTCAAAGGAAAAAAATCTAATCAAGGGAAATTTCTGAAAGACAAGTTACGCACTGAAAGGCAGGTATTGTATGATCCAACTCACGTAAATGACAAAAGGTATCCACGTTAACCTCTGCTGTTAGAATTAGGGATGACAAGGGGTAAAGCCTGGTTGAGCAGGATGTGTACCCCTGAAATCCTGCACCTTGGTCTAGGTGTAGAACTGGATTGATTTGGTTTGTGAAAATTTATTATATGTGCACGTCTCTCTATGCATATGGTACTTCATTGTAAATGTTTTTTTAAGATCTGAAAGTCAGTAATTCAGCCATCTAGCAGACTGTTGGTCTGTAGAGCACAATGATAAGTTAGGCCAGTCCACAAAGCAGACTGAAATAGGAGCCAAGAGAGCATTTTTAAAGCCAAAGCATATCTATAAAATGTCTTTTAATCTTGACTTTGCTGGATTAATACAACAATGTTAAATATTAATTTTATCATTCATAGAATGTACAAATAGAGGGATATAAAATGTCATTAAATCACAATGCAAGTAAGCTGCAAAAATTGGCTTTGTTCAGGATTCTACTAGATGAATTCAAGATCAGTATTCTTTCTCTTATAGTTACAAAATAGCATTTAAATGAATATTAACTCAGAAAAAGATCATATGCAAAGAAAGAACTCTATTAATGGTAGGATACTAAGTCAAAGTAGGTACCAGATCCATTTCTCATTCATTGTCTGGATCTTCCTAATCTCATGGTTTTCTAGACAGAATCAGCAAATTTTCAGGTCCAGTTATCTTGATATTACATTTTCTACCATCAGGAGGCCCATTTGTAAGATAATTCTTGTCTCTTTGCCTCCTAACAGAGAGAAAAGAAAAGTATTACTTCTCATCAAATTAAGGGATCTAGCAGGGACGGCTCTGTCCCTACTGATAACCCTCCACCATCCATGTCCTCAGTTATGAAGAATAATCCACTCTATGGTGACATAAGTTTGGAGGAAGCGATGGAAGAAAGAAAAAAGAATCCTTCTTGGACCATTGAGGAGTATGATAAACGTTCCCTGCACACAAACCTCTCCGGACATCTGAAGGTACTTAAGACTAAGAAACACCTTCATTAGATGAGGGGGATCAATTACATAAGCCTAAAAGAAAGTGTTATTGAGATGACCTGCACTCTTTACTAACCACAAAACCTCCAGGTTTCAGATTATTTGGGTCTCTGGCTTTGCTTTCTCCCTCCTAGTCAATATCTGTGTTTATTTGTTTTAGAGTTTCACAATTTCAGCCATTACTGGCATCTGTAAAATGTAGAGAGGGAAGAAAAATAACGTAGCAAAGAACAAAGATTTTTCTGTGAAGGTAAAAAGTTCTTGAAATTAATTTGTAAGATTATGTTTTTTTCCCCTAATTTGTAACTATTTGTGTTCATGAAAGTTTAAGAATCAATTTTCGACTATATTTATTTAAAAATGCTTATTAAGTGCTCTGTCTTAGACACTGTGCAAGAAAGTTCTAAACAAAGATCATATCATTTCAAGCCCACCCCATGATTTAAGATTTACATTTTGATCTTTTTCCTGTGTCTCAGTAACAAAACAAAACAAAAACATTTCAACACAGGAAAAGTATGCAATGAACGCATTCACCCAGCTTAAACCCAGCTTAAGTTGTTCTTTCTTCTCTTTTTTGCCTCCCCTGGTGTCACCCACGCATAGAAGACCTAGAAATACCTGAAAAGCAGAGAGGGTGGCCCTCCGCTTTCTGAAGGACTGGATTCCTCACCAGTCTTGGCTTGCCTTCGCCTGCCTTGGGCCAGCAAAGCCTGATATTTTCCAAGTACCCTTCATTGAAAAATGTGTATCTGTGCCATGCTTTGTACCTTTAAGCACCTGAGGCCTTTTTTTCCCTTGAAAGGACAGTACCACATCCCCTTAAGTCCTGTCCACAGTTTTTAAATCTCAGATAGGCATTCCTTAAAATACCTTCTGATCCAGAACTTTTGATGTTCCTTAACCTACTAGATTTAATGTGTCTCTTTGTAACTGCAGCCCCTTTTCCAAGACATTTTTCCAAAGTGGTTGCTCCCCACAGCACCAATAATTATACATTTTCTTTTCTTTTCTTTCTTTTTTAAATCTTGCATTTCATATCAGAAGACTTAAGATCAGGACTTCCAAGTCTACTGTTAGAAAAAAAAATATTTATTTCACAAATGTTCAAACATACCTTGATCATATTTTTTTCTGTGTTAGTATATATGTCCATGAGAAGGGAACTAAAGTTAGAGATGCATTTTATGTCTCTACACTCAAAAAGTTCATCTAAATGAGCAAATTAACAAATACTCCTTGTAGAAGAAGACACAGCAGGATGACTGGGATAGTAGTAAGTGCTGTTTAGATTGGGTAGGGGAAAATTCCACTCTAATCATAAAAGGACTTCAGGACAAAGTTAATTTTTGTTGAGCTTAAGAACACGTAGAATTCCAAAGGATGTGGACAGTTTGCATGGGTGGGGAGGCTCCTCTGGCTGGAGCATCAAGAGCAAAAGCAGAAATGCAGGAAAGTGAGAGAATTTGTGAAAAGAGTAAAAAGTAGTTTTGCTACAGCCATAGTCTATGTAACAGAATGCTGGGAAAATAAGACTAAGAAATAAATACAAAAATAAAATTTTATTGTAGTATTTGGTCATTTCTAAGACTAGGAAGTTCAAAGGCACCACTGTAATGGAAGAATTCTATTGCCACTGCCAAAGAATTGTATTGCCCTAGCTCCCTACATGCAAGAGCATTCCTCTCCTAGCCATGCACACTTAACTCTAGTTTAGTGAACCCTGAGGATGACAACTGTGGAAACCGGTGATGCCATATTTCCAGCTGACTTAAAGTCCACTGAGACTGGAAAGGCAGAGATGGGGTGGGCAGCCTGCTTTCTCTTTTTAGAAGCATCCAGGCAAGAAATAACGAGGCCCAAAGTGACTTTGTGAAAGCAGCAATTCAGCATTCCCTGCAAATTTTGTTATATGCCTTCTATATACCAGGCATGGACACTGAATCTGTAGCACCGAAACAGCAGAAGATAGAAAGAGAAGAAATGTAATTTTTTAAATGTGCGGACGGTGCCATTTGCAGGTGATTTTTTGGACATGGAAGAGCAAACTGACTTGAAGATAATTCTCTGGTACTGAAAGGAACATGAAGCCGGTGAAACAGAAACATAGAGAATAGGAACCTATGTGGGAAAGGAGGCATCAGGTCTTTTCTTTAGGAGGGCAGATGGTTGCAAAGTTCACACAGGACAGACATGCTGCAGCCTACAAGGGAGACCAACAGGTTGAAAATCACAGAAGAAACTCTTGATACTTAACTCTCCCAACATGGAGATCAGCTTCTGGATTTACTAAAAATGCTCACCAAACATGCTTATCCCTGCCAAGCAGAGAAAATCAAACCTCTAAGGTTTACCTAAAGCAAGGAATTTTAATTCTTTCAACTTACTAACCTGATTTGCACACACTACTTATAAGATATAAAAAATACTAAATTGGCTAAAAGATGACAGAAACACTGTGGTGTTTCTGAACCTCCAATGTGAATAATTCAATAATGATATTGTTCAGGTCTCCTAATGAATTCCAATGCAGACCTACAAATTACCTGTAGGATCCCTGGTCAGCCAGGAGGCTGTAATGGGCTGTGAGCGATATTCAGGGAAGTTAAGCCTCTCTTACTTGAGCTGTGTCACCAATGCCTCACCCAGGACAGCCTTAATATGGACCCTCAGCATCTCTGACAGTGTCTTGTTCTGCAATTTCAGTCTGTAACACTGATTGATCTTGATTGATGATTTTCTCTATGCAATTTTCTTTTAGGAAAATCCTAATGACCTCCGATTTTGGCTGGGAGATATGTACACGCCGGGTTTTGACACCTTGTTGAAAAAAAAAAAGAAACGTGAAAAGCGATCAAAATTATGTCGCATGGGCCTCATTTTACTCCTCGTTACATCTATCTTGGTTACCATAGTGACCATCAGTTCTCTTTTCACCTAAAGAAACAGCCACAGTGTCACTTTGTCCTAAAAAGCTTTCTAAACCTTTGCAGGATAACATGTTCATGCCGTATGAATGTATTGTTGACTGTGTAATCAAATGTAATTGTCCCGTAGAATGTGAGCACTGTTGGTGACATGCTGGCTTCTCTGCTTTCTTCTGTGAAACCTGTGTACAAATTCCAGCCTGTGCTTTGTCCTTAGGGAAGCAGGGATTCTGAAGATCAAACCACAGAAAGCCATTATAGAACAACCACAATTGGTAATTTCCAGAGAGTAAAACTGCCTGTTTGTCAGAAGTTTTGTCTCAATACTTGAGTCATATTTTCCTTGTTTTTAGAACACTGGTGACCACTCTACCCCATCCTACTGTAGGCCTGAGGGAAGTTTGAGCAGATCATTTTTAACACAAGGTGATTGGGGTGGTGGAGACTTTGTCAGACCTATTTTTGCTTTTTCCAGTCATCATTTATAATGACCCTATTTCATGTTGCAATTTTAGCAGAACTCAACTTGGACAGGCCATAGTTATATAAGTAATCATATGTACAACAAATTGTGCTTATTAATTGATTTAAGTAGGCTAGTGTGACCCCTGGTGGCAGTCAGTGAGTACATGTCTCCAGCCATGGCCTAAGTCGCGGAGGCCCTAGAAAAGAAAAGCAGGAACACTGCCAAAGGAAGAGCTTTTGAAACTGTGCGGTTTACTAACTATTGGGCCTTGAGCAAGAAATTCTCTTGGATAACGGATAACACCATCTCCGTAACAGCGCTGCCCTAAGGACTAAACAAGAAACATGAGTAAGAAGGATGCTGGCTCCTAATACCTAGTTGCTTAGTTAATGGCATTGTCATTACTAATGTGTGCTAGCTAATTGGCAACCCCAGTTCACCTTCCACTGCCTGCAGACACTTGGAGACAGGTTCATGTACAGATTGTCAAGTCTATGTGCTCCCCTTCCTCCTACAACACCCTTCCCTAAGGCTCTTACCCCTACTCCTTTCTGTCCTTCAAACAACCCTCCCTAATGCTTTCTTGTGTATGAAACAAAAGAGAGATTTTCTCTTCCCCATTAAACTAAAGCCAGCTTTCATCTTTTGATATTGCCACATTATTTTGTTGTATTTCCTTTAAAGATACTTGAAATAAAGTACATTAAAGTGCAGCTTTACTGGACAATAAAATTCATTGTGCACAAAGCATTGTCTCTTTTTTAAATTTTTAATACCTTTTTATTTGTTTGTTTTTATTATTTATGAGGTGCTAAGTATTGAGCCCACATGCTAGGCAAGAGCTCTGCCACTGAGCTACATCTGCAGCCCCATAAAGCATTGTCCTAATGGTCTTTGCAGTCCTTGACTTCCTATTCCTCATCTCCTCTGTGGTGGTTTCTACTCCGATGCAGGGCTGACAGACAGGAGAAATGAAGGTCCTGGGCTCCTCTTGAGGGCAGGCCCACTGTGACAGGGGGCACCTCTTTGATACCCCTTGCTGTCACTTCAATGTCTGCCTACTCAGTGTTTGCCTTGGAGGAAATGCATTTAGGTCTCTACCTCGCATGGAAAGCGTTTGTGCGGCATTCGGTTACATGTGGCTGAGGAGACAACATCTAGGTAAGACTTGCAAAGGGCACCAGCACTGTAACCAGAGAAGCATGGAGGCTGCTTTCATGAGCCCCTGGCCTGCCCAGCCCCAGCTCACCAGCTTGCTCCTGTTCACAGCCAAGTACCTAGGATTCTTCCACACTCTCTCGCCCTTCTCCACTCTTATTTATGATGCTATCAGTCATTTCTTTTTAAGCATGAATGAGTTTATTACTTTGCCATTGCCACAAAACCAATCTTTTATTTTTAGCCTTCAGTGTAACTGTGAATCAAAATATGTTATTGTCCCTTACTGAATTAATGTTATGCCTGTCACATGCCAGAAAGTCATAAATAAAAAGAATATGTCTGTTTGCGCTCAAAACCATACCTTGAATATAGTGCTAATTGCTCTTTCAGTATGAGCTTTTGTAACAATGGTTCAAGCAGAAAAAGCATAAGGTCATTGCGTAAGGTCATTGAAAGAACAGAAGTGGTGACTCTAAACAGGCTCCTGTTCAGATCTGGGCCTACCTAATGAATGTTTTTAAAGCATTTAAATATGACCTCGGCTTATGCCATGTAGTCAGCAAATAACAACAATGATTATCTTCAACACTATTTTATAAGCCACTTTTTTCCGAAATTGGGGTACGAAAATCCAAGTTCCATAAATTCTTAAGTAACAATTCAGTTGAAATAATAATCTTCCCCAGATTCTTTGGAAGGCACCCGCCCTAAAAAAAAAAAAGTTTGCTTTTTCAAGCTTTTATTTTGTGTTTTAGGTTAGTGTGTGGAATACCTAAAAGCAAATAATACGTTAAATTGTCTAGAGAAAAAACAAAGTCCAATTGTGTGTACTGTTTTAAAGTGCTGCTTTCAGATTTAACAGAAAGACTGTTTTTTCCCCCCATGTAGCCTATTAATGGCCTTTCTGATTATATTCATGCTGCTGTCACCTACTGGGGAATTTATTGAGGGGAACCCAGAAAGGGGTGGTCTGCAGAGGCTCCTTTTATTTGGAGTGCTCTACTGCCCTCTGGTGGTCATATTTACTGTGCCTGCTTTTAGCCCATGAAAAAGCATTGAACCAAAAGGACATATTGCAGTTTAGGCCTAATTATGCTTCCATAATTAGGATCAGTCTAATGGGGGGGGGGGCACTCCTTCCTGCTTGCTCTTTGCAACCACTAGTTTTGATGCTCTCTCGTCTTGCCAGAAAAGAGATATGACTGGTCATGTGTCACACTGACACTTGAAGCCAACACTTCAGCACAAACTCCCGACTCTACAACACATTTTATGCTAAAGCTGCTAAAGCTGAAGATGGGCATCTTCCGGACTTCCCCCGTTCCTCATCCCTTATGTGAGCCCAGGTTTTAGGAATGCTTGGTTCAGATTCCATGTGATCTGCTCAATTTCTACATTGGTGGCTCTCTGTTTTGAGAGTGTTTTCAAATATAGTTTTTAAACTCTTCTTCATCCTGTACCCATTGTTTGGTACCAATTTCCAAGTTCTATTCTCATATAGAACTTGAATAACTATAAATTTAACACATGAGAAACAATTTTTTAAGAAATTGTCATTAGGTTTGTTAAATCTCAACTCTAAAATTTCTACTTCCCCTCCCACAGGTTAAGAGTCTGTGTGCTTTTCAGAGGAAAGATAATTGTTTTGGTTCCTTCCAAAAATTCACTTAGTCCAGCCTTGGCACAACTTGTGGTGAGAATATTCAACCAAAGCAACGGCTTCGGAGAAGGAGCCCAGCTTTCTGCCAGAGCAGTTGTTCTGCTTTCATTTTATGGATGTGGTGACTCATGTACCTGATCAAATTTCTCTCTCTGTGCAGATTGCTAGAAAAACTAAGGAAAAACAGGCCTCTCTTCTGTAGGAAATGTGTAGGGTTTCTTATGTGTATCCTGTGTCCCATCTGCATTCTTAACTTTGTTTTATAATCCACCCTTAGTCTCATCTTCCTCCCTGCCTCAAATAAATGGCATCTGTACTGCCCTATGCTTTAATTCTGTTGAAGGGAAGCAGAGTATATAAAGATACGTAGGGTACACAGAGAAGTGCCTGACTATAGTGCAAACACAAAAACCAAATGCAAAAGGCTGTCATTCAAAAGGAAAAAAAATGAAATGAACCAAACTTTTAAAATAAGTGTTATTTTAATATAAATTGTTCTATAATTAGATTCCTTTCCTTATTTTCCAGAAGAAAAGATATTCAAGGCTTACATACTCTTACCTGTACTGTTCTTAGTGTTTTTAAATTCCTGACAAACAGAATATCAGA
This sequence comes from Aplodontia rufa, assembly GCA_004027875.1. Classification (NCBI taxonomy): domain Eukaryota; kingdom Metazoa; phylum Chordata; class Mammalia; order Rodentia; family Aplodontiidae; genus Aplodontia; species Aplodontia rufa. Next base: position 120,373 of record PVKS010002150.1, read on the forward strand.
ATTTTTTAAGACTAATTACATTGTTTTTCTCAGCAAGGAAAGAAGCACTAAAAACTCCTACATCTGCATTAGTTTCCAGGTGGGGAAAGCTATTGGTGAGATAATTACTTGAATAATAAAACAGTGGCTAGTCCAGATTGGAATAGTGACTAGGCCTTGTTCAAAGCTCTGTCAGTATAAATGAAATGGCAGTTTACCAAGCTTCCTCTAAACATACATTATTTAAAAGACAGAAACATTCAGAACCAATACTTAATTGAATAGTTTCACTGTTCCTGCTGCTAGAGTTTTCTTTTTTAATATAATGGCTATGAACCTTTTTAATGAATTCTAATCATGGTAAAGGTCCACCAGAAAAATATTTTGCATACCTTTAAGGTAAGTACACAGATTTATAGCCATTTCCCATGCTATTCAGAAAGCATGCTATTCATTCCCGACAAAGACTTTGTCCTTGACATAACTTTACTCAGGCTCTTCTGAGTCCTCCATCTGGCTAGGCGCTAGATCCTGGGCTCTGCACTTGGTTGGCTTATTCCAGGTTTAGCAAGTATCCTAAGATACCTCTTAGTAATATTCCATCCACCAATGCCTTTGACTAGAACTCTAAGTCCTCACTTTCCCTTTTTATATGATTGAATCTGATCCCTGTCTGCTTCTGTAAAACTCCATCAAGTACCCCCTTTAGTAAAGTCTCCCTTGCTATCTTTAACAAGTGTTGTTAAATATTCATATATTCATGTTCTTCAACCCCAGTCTAAGGAGTTAATACAGAAAATGCATGATTTAAATAAACAGAGTCGTTCTCAGAAAGTCAGTACACTTGGATATCATGAGTTTTTACTGTTTTGCTAATTTATGTTCATATCGACTCATTTGTAAAATGAAAAGCATACCCTAGACCACCTAATTAAGAATATTCATGGATTAATTACTTTTTCTTATTAAATGATGCTGAAAGAATAGCCTTTGCCTATCACAGTTTTCCAGCACATAGTATCTGATTTTCTCCAACTTTGCTTTAGACCATCCCTGTAGAGTTAGCCCAGCTCCTCTAGATTTCATTCAGGAGCCTGCTGCAGAGGGGCTGACAGCAAACCCACTTGGGGGAAAAGCTAACCTCCTCACCCCACAGGTCACCATCAGTGTCCCAGTAGGACTGTATCCAAAGCCCTCCATACCCACTCTCCAGTCGTGCCCCATAAGACACTAAGACACTATTGCCCAACAGAACTGGCTCATGAACTTTTTCTATTTTTATATACTAGGCCTTACAAAACACATCTTCCAGGGCTGGAGCAGTGGTTCAGCAGTTAGGAAGCTTTCCAGGCATGCATGAGGACTTGGGTTCAAACCCCAGCACCATGTTTGTACACAACTGTCAGAAAAACAAGACTCAGATGAAAAAATGAAGTTGATTTTCTCTTTCTCTCTCTCCTTCTATCCCTCTCTCTTAAAACACAATTGCATCTTCCTTAATTTCCACAAGCCAAACACTGTTTCACGTTAATCATGAAAAAAAATATATATATATGTATGTTTTGTTTTGCTTTGATTTTTTGTTTAAGCAAGAAGGAAAGTTTCAACTTTAATTTTCCAGAATCCTCTTGTGAATTTCTCACCACCAGATGGCAGGTGTGCACCAGGATGTCAAAGCCCTGTGAGCTGCACATCTTGAGGGCTGTACTTGGGTCTAAATAGGGAAATCCTGACAAATGAGTGAAGAACTTCCAAAAGGAGTAATTAATTTTGCTGATTAAGCCCCAAAGTCAGGAGGGGCCTGCTGAGACTGCTGAGTGTGCATCAGCACAGAAAAGTGACAGTAATTAGAGTCCCATACCGGGCAGGCTTCAGATCCAGGAAGTTCAAGCTGGGCACACAGAACTCATTAACCAAGTCTTCTGTGCTGTGTTTACTCAAATTGGAGCTCATGCTCCTGAAGAAATGCAGAATCCCAGCACAGCTGAGCCAGAATCTTACGGCTAACAAGCTCCTTGGGCCATTCTTTCTCTAGGTTTGAGTAAAGATCTCAAGAAGGGTCAGTAACTCAGAAAAGTCTTTCAAAGCTGAGGTTCAGGGCTGGGCATTAACAGTGAGTGGTCTTTGACTTTGCTGTGAATTTTAAACTGCCCCCTGCAGGCTCCCATGAATGTAGTCTGTCGTTCTGGGGAGTCATCTCTTTGTCCTGGCTTTCCCCCTACCTTTTCAAACTCTCCCCAGGAACACAAAATTCCTAAACAATTTGGCCATTGCAATGTTTAAAATCTGATCTTTATCTGATAAGCACCTTATGCTTAAAAAGCTGAGCTGGTATGGGCACTCATCTTAAATGGAGTCTTGGAAATATGTTTTGTCCTTGGAAAATGCTAAGAGAGCCTCAGCATGACTGCAGCAACAATTTCTCACAGGCCTTTTGTGTGTCCTGGACAGAACCCTAGCCACATATTGCCTCTAAAGTCGGTTTCTGGAATACAAAGCTAATCCTTCTGATCCCAGATTTAGGTAACACTCCTCAGCTTCAGCAACAGGGGGAAGAACTCCTAACCTGCCCCTCGTAGATGAAATGAGTGTTGAATCCGGTCCAGTCAGTCACTTAGAAGGATTCCTCAGTCTCCACTAGTTTCAAACTTTAACTCTGAGGTTTCTGTCTCTTCCCCCGAAGGGAGAATATGCTGGGACAAAGTCCATTCTGATAATCCTCCAGACATCCCTGGCAGGGAAGTTGAAATTCTGTCTCCCTCCATTGTTCCTGCAGTGATACAATAGGCAATAGGGTCCAAAGACACAGCCATCCATTCTACTCAAAAGTCTGCATGCTCCACTGTGATGTACGTCTCAATCTGTGGTTTGTTTTGGACTAGGCAGCCTCTGGAAACAGTCATTAACTCACTCTCCATGCTCATTCCCATGGTGCACCTGGACCAGGGGAAGAGTAGAGATCTTTCCAATGCCCCCCACCCCAGCCATAGGGAATCTCAGGTAGGACTAGGCACATCTTTTGTCCAAATGTACCATTTCATCACACTATGATATGGGATGTATCTCTGAGGTTTCTGTTTTCCAATTGCATCTTATGCTTAACATTGTGTCTTCTTTTCCTCTCTTATAGATGTAGAGATAGATATTTTGAATGCATGTCTAGCTTGAATGCTTCTGGAGTTGAGTGTTAGTGAAATTTGAAGAAATGCCAGCTGAAATAATAAATATGGCCCTTGGGCTGGGTTTTAAATTTTCTTGTTGATGTGGAAGAGAAT